>ML780198.1:292889-315613 GCA_009831015.1 Picea engelmannii | reverse complement strand
TATCGGTTACCTTTATATTCAATCTTTGGAAGTTCTCAATGTGCTCGGTAACTGAACCCTTTTGCTTGAGATTTATCAATTGGGTAAAGAAGGTATTGCTCCTTGTATCCTCATAGTGTGCTATCATTTCTTCCGTGAAAATTCTCCAAGTGACGAGTGATTTGTGAGAACAAAGCCATCGATACCAAACAAATTGATTAGGTTCTAAATATAAAGAAGCAATTCGTACCTTTTGTGTATGTGGCACATTATGGAGATCAAACAATTGCTCCATCTGAAGTATCCATGTGATTGGGTCCTTGCCATCAAACTTTCTCATGTCAATCTTATGAACGTGGTTGGTCTTCAAACCAAAGTTGGAGTTTCTCCATTCTTGATTCACCTTCCTTGTGTCCACATCATGAATTTCATGGGATGCATTTTCACTTTTAAGTGTCTTCTTTGTTACGAAATTTTTCAATACTTCCATGATATTCCCTTTTAAACCATCTATTTTACTATCCAACTTAGCTTCCATTGAATCCATCTTAGTATCCAACTTAGCTTCCATTGAATCCATCTTATTTTGTAGTTCATTTATGTCCCTATGCATTTCTTCACCTTCATCAAGAGTCCATGTAGGATTTTTTGGAGGCTTATTTGGTGTAGAAGTTCCCTTTTTGGGTTGCATGTTGGCCAAGTATCACTTTTGAAGCTTGATTTTGAGGTGGTTCTTCTAGACAATATTTCTTCTGTTGAATCTCCCAATTTTTCGCCCTTCTGGGTCTGAAACTTTCTCTTATGTATTTCTCTGATATTTCTTCTCTTCAATGCCATAGGTCTGATCAAAATTATATGTGCCAAGTGGAATTTATGGTAACTTCCCCACAACTTGCCGATTTTTGGCCTTTCCAGGAGATCTCACTTGTATAGTGTGCCCCGCACAAAATAATTGATATAAAATTCTGAAACTCGCAACCACAATACTACAGACTGTCCACGATCCAATACAACTAGTCCCACACAATTTTAATACTCTAGGAATAAGTTATGATTGGCTTACCTGGAACACCTTCTTGAGACTAGTCAATAGGAATAGTTAGATACCCTATCTTACACAGGGTGTATATACAAATTTACGATGACCCAGAAGCGGAACCTTTTACCATAGATACATTGCTAATTTTTGTAAACGGCCTCCAGATTTCAGGGTCTGAAACATTACATAAAATTGTTTATAGCAAAAATTCCGTAATGACTCATTTCAGGATGATTACAGAACCCTATCTTGTATAGGATATATCTCCTAAAGTATAAGGTCTCAGGAGCTGACTTTTGAACCCAACATACCCTGATCTATTTAATAAATATCCTCCAAGCCGTTCCTTCTGAAACATTGTATAAAAAAAGTTATAGCGAAAATTCCACGGTGTCTCAGATGCAGTAGCAAAACCCCAAGACCTTGAGCTCTGATACCATATGTTAGGAACCAAACATCAATATAGCATAGAAAAACCTCAAGAAAAGTACTCAATGCTGTGAAAAAGAGACAATTTTAGATAATAAGCCTCTTATAGGGGGCAACCTCTTTTAAATGTTCAAGTACAAGATGATTCAAAATGAAAATGTCTCCTTTGTATATATAGGAGACTAGGAGGTATAATTACAACTAATGGCCTAAAGATGACATAAATAAAATAACATTACTAATATAATATGCCCCAATTAAGGGGTAATGAGCAATTATTAGGGCTTAACAGTGTGAAGCATTCCCTATGGGAGAATCAAAGAGTCAATCTGACTCAGGGAAAGATTTGGAATGATCCTGCGTGGATCTTGGCACGAGGGTTGGGGGTCTGCACCACGCGTTCAATGAAGTTTCATACTTCATTATTTCTAAGAAAATATTTAAGAAATGTTTCAGAGTACTTACCTTTTCAACTAGCCTTTCTGTGATCAAGTGGTCATAGGTTGGAGGCATGTCATACACAGGTTGAGAAGTTGATGCTTCACATTGTGTTTCTAGCATATCCTTCCTTTCTTGCTTATATGTGTCTCTCTCCTTTTATGGGTCAAATGTTCGAGGAGGTTGTGGTGCTTTCATGACCCACTATTCACTATGAATTTCTTGTTCCATCGCATCAACCCTTATTCTTTCTCCTCCATGTGTAACTGTTTCTACCCTTGGTCAATTGTTGCTCTCTTCCACTGTTGTCATATGAGCATTCTACTTCCTCTTTTATTTACACTATTTTATTATTTGTGGACAATATTCCATCGCATGATCCAACTACCTACAGTATGTACATGTTGTACAAATATTCAAACAATCTCACGCCAAATGTCTATAATGGTTACAATTATAACAAATAATTGGTCCTCATCCTCTGTCCAATTCCCCCCTTTCCCGACCATGGAATCCTCCTCTTCCTCCTTGATTTTAGCCCCTCTAAGTATTGTATTTTGGTACTCATCCTTCTTATCTTTCTTCCCATTAAAATTTGTATGAATCCATGGTGCATTCTCTCATTATATCAAGTGTGTGGCAGTCCTTTTTCGACATGTCCCACAGACTTTCAAAAATTACAAAATAAGTTCCTAGCAGTGCTTTGATACTTCTACAATAAAGGATAGGTAGTCAGGTGATGACCCATCATTCTACATATATCACATCATACTCCTCCTCCTAGGGCCAAGGGCTTTGGGGATCCTATAGTCAAATATAATTTAAAGGTTGGACACTCATTCTTATGATGACTCTCCTTTATGCATGTAACACACTAGACTTCTTCATCCTTTTCATTTCTTTTATAAATCTCTTGCAACTGAATTTTCAATGTTTCTAACTACAAATGGACTTGATCCATACCTATGCCATTTTATCCTACATGGGATGATTCCAAATTCATGGTGATCTTTATCACTTATGACTATGAAGTAATATTTTATTGTGTAAATGAGAATCATATATGTGGTAACAATATTGCAATGAACCATTCCCTATGTTTCTCATCTAGAATCTAGAAGGTCAATCGATCCATAAATATCTTGAATCTTTGGTCAAAATTCCATACCAATTCATTCTGCAACTTCTTGATCTCTTTTAGTTCTTTAATACATTGTAACTCATACTTTGATTTCTGGAATTATTTTAACAAGGCTTGTATGATGTTTTCCAATGTTATGGCTTGTCCCATGAGTACAGTGGACTAATACTTCATATACGAGAGTAACACGTGGTCTCTAACTGTCGTCACTAACTGGGATATTTTCAAATCCTCATATTAGACATTATTCACGATTGATATTTCTTCACATAAAAATAAGTGTTGTTCTAGATCTTGTTTCCCTTCTCCGTTAAAGACAAACATTCTCAAAGAGGAGTCTAACCCCAGCATGGTGTACTGCACAATATTCTTCCTCCATATTGCTAACTGAATCTTGGTTGAAATAATTTTTCCACTACTCTAAATACCTTTATTTTTATCCTTTCTTGCTTCACTAACTATAAGTGTTCACAACAAAGTTTTAGATCTAGGATATGCACATGGGGTCGTGGGTTCGACGTAGAGTCTATCCTGAGTGGGGATAATGTGATGTAATGTATGTCCTTTTGCTAGATTAAGTTGATGATTCTTTTCATTTTCCTCTATGCGCAACAGTCCTTCCATATGGAGAACTATGTCAATGTCTCTTTCCTCAATATCATTGTGCTTCTCTTCTCTATCAACTGCAGTCCTCTTCCTATTGTATTGAAATATTTTTCCACTACGCAACACTCCAATATATTCTTCCATCGGACTTACTTCTTCTCTTGACATTATTAGTCCATACATTCTTTATTTATTCCTTCCTACGTCCCTCTCCTTCATATACTCAAACAATCATTTGGTCAACCCCCAATCCCTCTATGTGGATGAAGGAGCCTAGCTACTAGGGCAATCATATTCCAACTTCATAATCCCCTTATCACACAAAAACATATTGATCCAAGTAGAAAGTAATTTCAAATATATTCCACACGGACATTTAAATAAATATCTCTTAGCAACATTATATGACTGGGTACAATCTATAGAAAACTCAATAATATAACCCCGCAAAACATTATCCATCCATAATTAAACTATGCATGAGATCTAGTTACTTATGGTATTAACTTGGTGGATCAAATCAAGGGTCCAACTCCTTGAAAAAATAGTGGGGAATGTTTCGTTATTTTCAACTAACCTTTGTAACCACTAAGTCAAAACTATCGAGAAATCAACAAAGAAAATATAATGTAAGTCTGTAAATACATACCTCTATAGACAATCCTTTGAGATGATCTATGAATTATCATTCTTATCCCTCACAAACTTGTGCTCCTTTTCCTATGAACAATGTCTAGTCTCTTCCTTATTTGGCCTCCACATTCCCCTTAGTCGCAAATCCCATTACTAACAATAGACCCATTTATTTTCATGCAGTGGGAAAACCTATGGTTCAACATGAATTCACCAACAAAACCCTCAAATATTGTCCCTTTCGGTATTACCCATAAATAAATGAAGTATCACCCGAGGTATCTATGGGAACTGCAGGAACCAGTTTTCCAAAGTGATGAAGGGAGGGGAGGCAGTCCTCATAACCATTATACTTAGCATTTGTTCATTCTATCTTATATCAGGTGTGCAGGAAAAAAATAACATGTAATATATTCATATAAAGATAAGATACATCATATGCGCCATAAGAAGAACAGTCACATCATAACCCATAGACACCATATTTAATGTGGTTCGCCCAAGATGGGTTATGTCCACAATGCCCAACTTCTTATTATATTATTCAGAATCATCTATTAAAAAATATGCGTGCTACACTCATACATCATGCCCTTGTCATTCTCTTATCTCTCTCTCTCTCTATCTATGTCGTTGTTCACTACTTCATTCTCACATAAATTTATAAATACTTATTCTCTATCTATTTTTCTATGTTACCTCCCTTATACCCCAAAACCCTTACATATTTCTACAATTACAATAGGTATTAACCCATATCAATGGACCTGAAATTCCTAACAACTTCAATGGTCTTCCTTCCTTTGCACGTGTTGATCCCTGAAAGTGTGCCAACTGTCTTTCTTTCTTTTGCGTGTGTTGCATAGTTCCTAAAATTGGTCCCAAAATCCTATCCGAATAAGGATTGATAATTAAAGTGATTTATGGAGTTAAATAATTGATTGTTGTAATTTTGTACCCCATCACTTTTTGGATTTGTTGTCTAGAAGTTGCTAAAAACTATAGTAGGAGATAATTTCAGAGAAATAATGTTGTTCCTCTCGGTTTTTATTTATTTATTTATTCTTAATCTAAAGTTTTTTCTTTAAAAAACATGTAACTATCTTCAATTTCATAAATATTGAATTTACTTTCGAAGAAACTAACATCTAGCAAGAATCTATGAAATTTCCATAATATCCAACAATGAAAACCTATATAGGCCTCCCTTTGAGAGAGTTAGCCATTGTATTTAATAAGTGAGTTACTTCTTGATCCGCCTAAGGAAAAGGAAACAAGGCAACACATGAATAATTCATTAAATGAAAATCATTTAAACGAGACTTGGTAAAGCTAGAAATAAGCATTCAACATCTTCTATGACATAACTTTTATAGAATAGTGATGAAGGTTGTACTCATAATGGCCCCTACCATTATAAGTCTTTGACCATGGTGCATTTCATAATAATGCAATTAGGCATGGAGTACCACTAAATGAAAATAATAGAAAAATCATGCACAATGTGGTCGAGTGCTCTACTTCCGTGGCTAGAAGAAAAGAAAATAATCTTCTTTTATGTCTCTAGAGTCATAAGTATAGAGTATGATGTAGTAGTATCCACTATACAATTTACCAACATCTTCTTTAATAACTAGGGATTTAGAAACATTCTTGAGTTCTCAAAACTACGACCAAATATGAATTCCTAGAGTATGATGTAGTAGTCTCCACTATACAATTTACCAACATCCTCTTTAAGAACTAGGGATTTAGAAACATTCTTGAATTATCAATAATACGACCAGATATGAATTCCCATTACATATTGATGATATAATATAAACATGTCCGTTTCCATCCATTATAAAGGCCTTACTATGAAAAAATAAAATAAAATAAATTTAGAAAAACAAACGTATTAGTAATTGGGAGATTAAGTATATGAAAAAACTAGCAAATTGTATTAAAAGACATCCTTTTTTTTATTAAATAATGCTAAATATTGTAACCAACAAACCTCAATAGATTGATAGTTGATTATCCTAATAGTCTAGTGCAACAAAGAGCACATAGCTAACCCAATTTTCATGATAGGTAAGTATGCAATGAAAATCATTAAAACACCACTCCAAATCTGACTAGAAGCTTAGATCTTCCACAAATCCTTCTCAAATGGAGCAAAGTGAGGTCCAAGGAAATATTCTTGCCACAATTCATTTTGACTCAATGCCTTCAACCTCAAGCTCACAAGGAATTAATGTTATCTAGAATAAATGACAAATTCATTAAAGCACAACCGCTACGTGAAAGTATGCACGAAATCTCACATAGTAAAAAATTCACTCAAGAGGGGAACACTTAACCCATCCTACCTACAACATTCAACATGACCTCAACCTTATAATCCATTCTTTGCCAATATGGATGAAATTCACCAGCTCACCACTAGTATTCAACATTACCTCAACTTGAATTCATCCGTCAAAATAATTACATCATTCCAACACCGCACCTTGGGCCAAAAGTCCCAATTCTATCGTTAGGCATGGAGTAGATGATAAAATTTTAGAGAATTGTAAAAAACAATATATTAAAAGTTTAACTCTAATATAAACTATAAATAAGGTTTTACCATCAAACTATAGAAACCTAATAATAGAGACAAACCATTAATACTACTATATAGGTTATAAGGATATTATAATAATAATTTTATATTTTTTAAAGTTTTAATAATTTTTCATTAATACTACTATATAGGTTATAAGGATATTATAATAATAATTTTATATTTTTTAAAGTTTTAATAATTTTTTTATAATATGATGTTCATATTTTAGTGAAAAATATAACATAGAGTATAAAAAGTTTAAATTCAAATTGACATGATTAGTGAAAGAACATATCTATACGCTCATCAGTTTGGCACATTTTCCAATTTTTTCAAATTAGACCAATTGATATGGAAATTTGGAAGATTCATTTTATAAGCTATTCATTTTAATTCAATTTGATTTTCAATTTTTTAAATAAAATGAAGAGATAAAGATATTCTCAATTCCTTCTAGTCAGGTAAAAATAAGTCCCCCCTAACATGGAAATCCCATTACTATTTTCTTTTGTTTTCGTTACTTTGGTCTCCTTTCCAAGGTATTTCACTCTTTGTATTCAACATATATCTCCAAAGTGGTCTCCAACTATGCACTCTTAACTACATATGATCTTATTCAATCGGCTCTCCCACAACAATGATATTTGAGTTATACATCGAAAGATATTGGTATATAGGATATTTTATGCTTTGCTTCAATTTCTCTCCATTACGTTTCTTTCCCAAGGCTTGATTTCCCCGAGGTTGGTGATAAATCCAACCAGTGGGTTGACTAGTGGGTTGACTAGTTATACAAGCAAGTTTAGTTGAGTATCCCATAGATGTTGCTATATTGAAAGGTTACTTACATTTAGCAAATTAAGTGTTAGGGTTTTTCTTATGCTTTAGTGACATATTTCACATGGCCAACTCATGCTATCCACTTTTAAGGCATTTTCCATCAGTTCACATTGTGCTAGGATGGGTGGGTACTAGCAGGCTCAAGCGAATAGTGGGTAGGTCAAGTCAGAGCTTCACTTGTTGTTAGGAGAAATTCATCGTTCAACCTCATATTAGAGAAGGATAAGACATTAAGGAATTTTCTGAAAGACATTATTTTATCACTCTCGGGAATTTGATCACAAAATAAAGGTGACGATTCCCATTGTAGCCCCTACAAGAATCACCTTCCAAAGGTAATGATGGATCTATTACAGTTTCTTATTATTTATTTATCATTGTTTACATCAGGTTTCTCGTTGTTTTCTTGTAGGCATGTGATTAATGGTTTTATCGTAATATTTATTCATAAACTTGGGGGGTTATACAAGCCATTGCTTCATGAAGGATGCATTTTGTAGATTTCAGACCATTTTTGACACTGTAATATTTTCAATATAAATGTGTTATTTTATCATTACTTCTGAATATATCCTGGAACATATTCACCCGAAGAAGTTTTATGGGGCGTGATTCAAAATTTATGCTAAGATATGAGTGTTATGATTTTTTTTTTTTGGAAACTATGAACTGGAGTTACAATTCCAATCACAATTAATGTAGCACTCCAATTAATGTAAGACGAGATTTACGATTTAAAAGTATCTTTGACCATAGTATAAATTTTAACTTACAAGAATATCGTTGTAGAACTCTTTAAAACATTCACATTATACTAATATAGTTATATAGCAAGACACTCTTCCATTACCTTTGTGTCCAATTTCACAATTGAATTCTTGAATAAATGTAGCAAAGTTATTGAAGGTTTTATTATAAACTGATTTTAGTATATATGCTATTCTTTTTGCAACTCTAGAAAAAGTGGGATTCTATTTAAGAAAATCTATTCCATTTCAAAAAAACTAATATTATAAATATAATTGATTTAATATATTTTATTTAATATATTTTATTTAATTTTTGTAATATTAAATTTAATATAATTAGTTTAATTTTTAATATAGTTGATTTTAACTTAATATAGTTGACATAGTAATATATATAAGTGTTTACTAATAGATATATTTATATTGTTGAAAATGCTAATATCCGGAGGTTGGACTTGTTAAGTGGATGATTTCATGTTCTATGCACCTTTCTTTGTATCATCATGTTTATTAGTCCCTTTCTCCAAAGGAGGTATACCACATATTAGTTAATCACTTTTTTGTGCAAGATATTACAAAGTTTACAATGTTTTGTAAAATTTTATAGTAAACTGAAATTTTTTTTAAACCAAAACATATTTATCCAATATTTTAAATAAGTATATTCATTTCCTAATTGTTCTATGGATTATGATGAGAATTAATTTTCCTTGGTGTATGTTAATTTTTTAATGTATTTGTCACACTTACAAAAATTATTTTTTGATAAATAATTTGAAAATTTTATAAACTTACTAAGTATTATAATTGAATTTCTAGATATTTATACAAAGCATGAAGGTTCTTGGTAGAGTTTCGAGAAAGACAGTCGCAGTCCACTTTCATCCATTTTGTCCACCTGTATATTTTCATTTTCTTTGTCCACCTGTAGTTTACATTAAAGTACTATAATTGAATTTCTGCAAAGCATGTAGGTTCTTGGCAAAGTTTCGAGAAAGACAGTTGCAGTCCACTTGCATCTATTTTTTCCTCATGTAGATTTGCATTTCCTTTGTCCACCACTTTCATCCAGTTTGTCCACCTATAGATTTGAATCTTCTTTGTCCACCTATAGTTTGCATGCAAGATCCACCTCTATTTCCTCCTTGCTTCCAAGGGGTGTCCTCTCTCTCCCTCTCCCTCTCCCTAAACTCTTATGTTGTGTAGGTACACCCCTCACCTCTTCTGGTATGTGAGTTTCTTCATTTGTTGGTGTACGTTTATTCATCTTCTATTAGGAATTTGTTGGAGATCATTTCTTCATTTGTTTTTGGGAACCATTACCATTTTGACCATTCCCAACTGTGGGTGAACCAAGAAATGAAATTGCACTTCATTTAAATGTTGTTTATCTAGATCTCATCCCTAGAGAAGCCACCCAATGTTGTATGGTTGCTGGTGTGGTGTTGTCAACAATCTCAATTGTTTGATGACATTTTCTAAGATGAGGTTCTTCTATATTACGCTATCAATAATAAAATGAAGCGGGGTCCCCTTAACCCACATATTATTGTAGTCATGACAATAGCAATGGGGTCTACGTCGATGATCTGTCTTTTACCAGTATTTTCAGAATTAGATTCCAAATTAGGGTTCGGCTCCTTGTCTTTGATATTGGCCACCAATGATTGTTTTGAGCAAAATTCATCGGTTTTGTGCCAGAGGATTTTGTTAAAATCACACCATTTTCTGATGTCCTTCTTTGTCTTCCCATGGACTTTCTTTTCCTGTGGCTTGGACTGGTTTTCAGGAGGTTGTTTATTAGAGACTTATTTACCATACTTTGGTTGTTGCATATTTGCAGACCCAAACTCCCGTTTGTTTCAATGCTTAAATTTCTTCTCAATTTTAACAACATATCAATAAGCAACGTTGAGTGATGAGATGTCCAAAAAATCCATTTCAATTTGGATGTATCTATGTAGAGCCCCATGGTATTTTAGAACCAAATGTCATTCATAATATTTGATACCCAACTTGGTGTGCAAGGTATGGAAGGTATTGGTGAACTCTGGAACTGCTTAGCCCCTATCTTACCATAGTGTAGTCCATCTCATATACTGGTCCTCATAGTTTCCAATAGGGTAATAATGTTCCTTTACTGCGTCCACAAAAAAATCACAAGTGGGATTGGCCCATTATATTCCCAATTGTTTTGTGGAGATTTGCTCCCAGTAAGTTTCCCTCCAATGGTTGACCTGGGGGATAGATTTAAGGAGAGCAAAGGTGATTGTTTCTCTGTTAGAAAAAGGGTGAACAAAGAAATAACCTTCTAGAAGATTTAACCATTTGTCTAGGGCATCAACATCTATTTGACCTTCAAATAAAAGAATATCAAAATGATCATGTACCTTAAAATGAGAGGTTCTTCCAAAGTGGTTTTTTGATAAAAATATGTCTGTTTCTATTGACAAGCGTTGAAGGATGTGGGAAAAATTATCCATCATTTCGTTCCTTTGTCACGTGAGAGCTTGCTCAAGCAATAGATTGATAGAATCGTCTGCTCCATCATTTTTCTTTTCTTCTGCCATAGAGGGTTTCATGGGCATGCGAGAGAGATTGTATTCAAGAGAGACAAGCTCAAGACTTAACTTGATATACTCAGACCTCGTCGAGGACATGCACTGAAAATAATGATCAAGAGAAACCTTCTCTGATACCATTGATCTGGATTATTTTCGACATGAAATGAGAGCGAAGATATAATAAATAAATGTACAAAGATAACTTGGATATCCAATAATTTAATAGAAATGTATCAGAGATGCAACCATAAACATAGAGATAGAATAATACAAATTTTTCTATTAATGAGTGAAAATGTACAGACTGTAAAAATACAGAGTGAAAGACTCACTAGAATGGTGGTAGCTTATCTCTGAGAAGATATGTGTCTGCTACTCACATTTGAAAGAATATTATTGTTACAATGAGGCTTCAATGACCCTTTTAATATAAGTAAAATCCAAAACCCTAACCCTAGAAGATGAAAAGCCAAAAGGTTTGCAGGCCCCGATGGGGGTAGTTCATATGTCAACTTCCCGAGGGTGAAACCTTGAAATACAATCTTCATTTGGGGCACTCAATACACCGTTGGAAAGGTCTAACTGAGATGAACGATTTTCGACTGGTCCAGGCCAACATCTTTGTCAATCCCCTCGACCCAAAATCCCCAAAAAACATTGTTTAAGACCTCAAAATAGCCCTGAAAGTTTGGAACCCGAAAAACTATCGAAAAACTGCCAAGGTGGAAAACTGTTTTTCGAGCCAGTGGAATAGGTGGGTGCCCACCGATATCCACTTGGATCAATCCTCCCTCCTTAGGAAGAAATGTTCTCAATTGCGTTGAGTTCTTGAGGGAGAGGGGAAAGCGATTGTTGAATCTGAATCTTGGAGAGTTGCTTGCCTTGTTGGAGATGTCGTACTGCTTGGTTTATTGAAGGATGTCACGAACTTGTTGGTGGTGGGGTTGAATATGTTCAACTACTTGGGCTACCTAATATGACTATGTGAAGAAGAAATTTTTGTGCTTTGTTGCAATATTGTCGAACTTCTTCTGTTGGATAGGAGGTGCTTGGTCCAAGACCTTAGTGGTTGCAGTATCCTTTTGTTCACCTTTCGAATAGATTGTGAAGAAGCTAAATTTTGTAGTATGAGATACTACCTTATGACACTATTTAGGTGGAACAGTAGTCAGAGCTACCTTTGATGTTCTGTAGAGATGACCCCCTAGAGAAATAATGACACTGTGGGGTTGAGACTCATAAAAAACATGGCGCTTGCACATATATGGTTGGCCCAAGAGAACATCACAAACATCCAGTGGGGAAACATCAGATAATACCTCATCATTGAAGGTTTGGATTTTGTATGAAAATCAACACTGCTAGGTGACACGAAGATCTCTTCCCTGGTGAAGCCACTCGATTTTTTATAGCTCTGGGTGTGGTGTTGTTGACAATCCCAACTATTTGACGACCTCTGCTGAGATGAGGTTCTTCTGGCTTCCACTATCAACAATAAAATGCAGTAGGGTCCCCTTCACCCACATCTGTGAATGAAAAAAATTCTCTCCCTCTTTAAGATCTGTTAGTTCTTCTAGTTGAATTGTTGCAGTCGCAACAATAATAGTGGGGTCTTCATTAATGAGATCTATCTTTTACTAGTATTTTCAGAATTAGATTTCGAATTAGGATTCGGCTCCTTATCTTTGATCTCGACCACCAATGACTATTTTGAGAAACATTCTTCAGTGTTGAGCCAGGGGATTTTGTGGAACTCACACCATTTTCAGGTGTCCTTTTTATTCACATGACCCTTCTTTTCTTGTGGCTTGGACTAGTTTTCAAGAGGTTGTTTATTAAATCCATATTTATCATACTTTGGTTGTTGCAGATTTGCAGACCCAAACTCCCATTTTTTTTGGTTCTTAAATTTCTTCTCAATTTTAACAACATACCAATAAGCAACATCAAATGATGAGATGTCTAGAAAATCCATTTCAGTTTGGATGTATCTTTGTAGATCCCCATGGTATTTCAAAAAAAATGTCATTTGGAGTCTTTGATACCCAAATTAGTGTGCACATTATGGAAGGTATTGGTGAACTATGAAACTTCTTGGCCCCTCTCTTGCCGCAATGTGGTCCATCTCATATATTGGTCCACATAGTTTCCAATAGGGTAATATTGTTCCTTTACCGCGTCCACAAAACAATACCCATTTGGATCGGCCCCATATATTCCAGACTCTTCCATGCAATTTTTATACTAGTAAGGTTCCCACCAATTTTTGACATGGGGGGTAGATTTAAGGAGTGTGAAGGTGATATTTTCCCTATCGGAAAAATTGTGGACAGTGAAATAACCTTCTAGCAGATTTAACCATTTGGCTAGGGCATCCACATCTATCTGACCTTCGAATATGTGAATATCAAAATTAACATGTACCATGAAAGGAGAGGTTCTTCCAAAGTGGTTGTTTTATGAATATGCACCCATTTCTATCAATAGGCATTGAAATATGTGGGAAAAATTATCAATCATTTCCTTCCTCTATCGCGTGGGAGCTTTCTCAAGCAATATATTGATAGAATTGTCTGCTCCGTCATTTTTCTATTCTTCTTCCATGGAGGGTTTCTTGGGCATGAAAGAGTGATTGTATTTAAGAGATATAAGCTCGAGACCCAAATTTATATACCCAAACCTTGTTGAGGACATGCACTAAAAAAAATGATCAAGAACAACCTGCTCTGATACCACTGATCTGGATTATTTTCGGCATGAAATACGAGCAGAGATATAATAAAGAAATCTACAAAAATAACTCATATATACAATAATATAAAATAAATGTATAAGAAATGCAACCATAAACAAATATATATAGTAATACACAATTTTCTATTGATGAGAGAAAATGTACAAAGACTATAAAAATACTGAGTGAAAGACTCGCTAGAATGGTGGTAGGTTATCTCTGAGAAGAGATTTTTCCACTACTCACATTCACAAGAATATGATTTTTACAATGAGGATCCAAAGAGATTTTTAACATAAGTAAAATCCAAAACCCTAACCCCGGAAGATGAAAATCCAAAAGGTTTGTGGGCCTTGATGGGGGTAGTTGATACATCAACTTCCTGTGGGTGTAAATTTTGCACACAATCTCTGTTTGGGGAACTCGATACACCATTGGAAAGGTATAAATAAGAATAAATATTTTTTATTGCTCCATGTTAGTTCCTTTGGTAGTCTCCTGGACCCCAAATCCCCAAAAAACATCATTTAGGGCCTCAAAACGGCCCCAAAAGTTTGGAACCCGAAAAACTGTTGAACAACTGCCAAGGTGGAAAACTATTTTTTGAGCTAGTGGAATAGGTGGGTGGCCACATATATCCACCTGAATCATAAAAACACACATTAAATTATGGAGTAAACCTAAACTATCTAGAAGTATTGGTGGATGTGGATGCAATTACATCCCTATTCATTGAACCAGTTAGTCCCACAATTGTAGAAGAGAAGGAACATCAAAATCCATCGATAGAATAAATGGATATCGACCCATATAGTGAAACACAAACCTAGCATAAAGAAAAACATCATGCAATAGAATGGTTTAGGACAAGCACAAACTTAGGAACAGTTGAATGAGGAAGATGATGAAGGGAAGCAACCTGTAGCACAACCAACATAGTAGTTGGAGGAAAAAGTATAGGTTGAAGATATCATAGACCAACAAAACTCATATGTTGAACAAGATGAGGAAGAGAACCAGGTGGAAATTGTAGGGACATCAACATGGAAGAAAAATACTAGGGAAAAATATGTTGTTAGAAGAAAACCAGGAAAGCAGAAGGAACTAACATTGTCACTATAACAGATGCCTAAAGGTGTTAAGATACTTGATGACATGTTGGGATGTGTGAATAATATGAAGTATTCTAACCATGAATTTATATATATGGGGAAGTTTCTTGAGTTCAGAAATAAAATATAAATGGGAATTAAAGGAGAAGGTCCATCAGGAGATCCCATTTTCGAGCCAAAATAGTGGATTGCAGGGCTATATAACACAATAATTATGAAATTGTTGGAGATTACTCACTTTGGAAGAGGAAAGGATGTGAATGCATGTGTCAAACAAATATTGGAACTGGTACATGGAGGAATATTACGGATGGATAAGTCGGTGTCCATAAATTTGGACTTAATTGTATAAATCATAGGATTATCAACAGATGGAGAAAAACCAGAGAAACACATGGATGAAAAAACTAAAGAAAAATCCCTGACAGATGAGATAGATAAAAGATATGGGACTAACAGAGTATCCAAGGGAATGATTGTTAGACATATAAATGAACCAAAAACTTAGTTTGCAACAAAACTGATGGAATGTAAACTTTTGAGAAAATGTCGTAAGGAGGAAGCCCTTACAAGAGTAATAGTAGTAGCCACATAGTACGCAAAGGGGGGTTTACTTAGCTAGGTTCCATATCTACTCAATTTGTTTCTAGAGGATTGAAAGGATGAACATTATCTAGGTTCTAAATTTCATTATTCATGTTTAATCATATTGATAACACTGGTTTCATGAGGGTAACCAAAATACAATGGATTTCACCAGAGGCTATCGAAATGTTACCCAAAAAAATATACATCATTATCACATACTTCAGATCCAAAGAAAATGAAGGATAATTCTATAATTTTCTCCATGATCTATGATGAGATGTAGGAGAAGATGGAAAATACATGGAAAATACCATCGAAAATTGTGAAAGAGAATCAAGGAATAACAAACTTTCAATCTTCAAGGAATAACATGTGCATCCACGCTAAGAGTGATTCTAAGAAGGAATGAATACAATTGAAATATTGGGTCACAAAGGAAGAGGTGCAGTGGGAAAATGAAGGATTGGCCTAAATAATGGAAGGTTCCAGTAATCCCAAAGAAGGTAGCATAATATAAACAATAAGTAGAGGTTGGACCTTCATTAAATCAACCATCCCAACAACAAATACAAGGAAAGCGATAGAGAATGAAAAAGAAACAAAGGGTATAAAAACAATTAAAATGCAAGGAAGAAAAAAAAATCCCTATTCGACATATTAGTTGACCTGGGTTCTACCTTATTTTTCCAAAAATAACATAGAAACCATCGACCCCTCTGGTAAACCAAAAGGAAACACTATGCAAAGAGTGCACAATGCAGTCTCACCTAAGATGACTTATGAGTGATTGCATGACCCAATTGTTTGCAATCATGCAAGGGATGGAACTCATGGGAATGTTAGGCATATTAGACATATTCTAATTCAACATGAATTCTACCATACCATCATTCATTAAATCTATTATTTACACATTCAATAACACTCATTCTCTAGAAAACATCATTCTATCATATTGTGCATTGTAAATAAACCTCACCAGATTCATGGATTCATTCAACATAAAATCATATCAAAGAAACACATAATATAATCACACATAGAGACACCATTTTTACCATGGTTCACCTCCCCTAGGACACGTCCACAAATATCTTGTGTTTATTATTATTATTCATCAAAGTAGGACATTTCATGCATTACATCAAAAGTTTGTCATACTCTGTGGGGATGACCAGTATCGCACCAAGATCCACATATTGCGACCTCACCCTCAGATACAATCCATATATATCAACACTGACTCCATCTGAGCTCCACAACTCTAAAAAAAACTATTATTGCGACTCAAAATTGAGAATTGTTCTCAAAAGGAACTCTCAATAAACTCAAAAAGGTTGATCCATCCTATCTACCTCATACATCATATTTATACACAAATATGGGTAAAAACCATTTAAATTGACTACAAAAAACCCTAATTATAAGTGGACTCAACTTTTCCACATTCTAACTTCCTTCACACACTAATCCACAATTTGGTCATACTGATTTTCCTTTATTCTGAGTGTGCTGCTTCCTTTGCCTTCTTGCATGTTTCTTATATTCTGGTGCAGACTTCCTCCTTGGTACACTCATTATATTAATGCCTTGTTAGTTGTGTTATTTCCTTGTAATTTGATCCCAAAATATCCTACTCCAACAAGCACCCAACACTAACCCATGGCTCCTCTCAAGCCATTCAGGTAGTCTACTCCTCCAGCACCGATTTCTCCAAGTCTTGAAATCTTCATGATAGTTCTCTAGCACAAGTCTTCACATGTGCACTCTTCTCTACAAAAAAATCTACAATATAGATTGTGAGATAATGCTTCCTCATCTCTTCAGCCTCCAACCTAAGAGTTTCCATCTTCCCCTTGGCTACATCCATTTATGTTAATATCTTATTTGCATCTTCCTGCAATAGCTTCGACTGAGCCTACCTCATGTTCTTCTCTATCTACACAATTTTTAAGTCTTCTTGTAAATTTTTGATCTCTCGAGCCTCTCCTGAATGTTCATAGCCTTTTTCTTTTTCTTCAACACCTACGTTGATGAATTGATGCTTTCCTCCTTTTGTTATAGTGCCTGCAACTTTTCATGTTCATGCAGACTTGTCCAAATTTGTGCACTTTTCTCATATAACAAAATAATCTCCATAACACTTTGTGCCATGTCCTATATGTTCCCTATAGCCTCCTTATCTCTCTGTGATATCACCTATGGTGATGTTATTAAGTTAAATTGTGCCATTAACTCTGTTATATAACTCTTGTTATATTCCATCGCCCGAACGATCTTCCCAATTTTCTCCTCGATATCTAAGTGTGTCCCTAATTATCCGTTGTCTAGAATTGACTTAAATACTTCTTCAATTCGATCCTCTATCTGGCCAATGCACTTATTTATCTAGTACTTCTCAACCTTTATTTCCTTGAGAGTTATCTTCAATGTGTCCTTTATATCCTCAGTTGTTTGTAACTCTATCACGTATGCGTCTTCTCTATATTGGACTTCTTGTACGACACTAACTTGAAATTTGTACAATTATTTTGTGGGGATATTGGCCAAAGAAAATTCCAAATGATCAATCTCCTTTATTTCTTTATTCATTGTCTCCTCTTCTAACTGTAATATATCCTAAGTGATAGGAAAAATCTCACTCCCTAACGCTCTGATCTGTATTTTTTCTTGTGTTGGGACTACCTTTTCTTGAACATTCTATCATGGATACACCTTTTCTTTCTATTATATTTCACTCAGGTGGAGTTGTGCTAGATTTTCCTTCATTTATGATAATCTCTTTATTATTTCCTCTCTTTTCTTCTCTACGTCATCCCACAACTCTGTTACACAGTCTTGGACTTTTTCTTGCACCATCTCTGTATCATCTTTTGTTATAGTAAATTATAGGATATATGTATGCACCTTCATCTTTTTCCTCTATCCTACTTCCTACAACATGGTTCTCTTCTATGACAGAGTCTCTACTTGATATGAAGTTGTAGGTATATCTATATTTGGGATGTCTCCTCCTCCTTCTTCCTATTGCACAGGAACCATTATTTCCTTTTGTGTTCTTTAATTAGTTTTATTATTCATTTGTTCTCTTGTGTAGGTGGCTTTGGAATGATTTTCTGCTATCTTGGTTTTCTTACTATTGCACCTCCTACACACTCTGCAACTTTCTTGGTGTTTGATGTCAGACTGCTAGTTTTTGTGACATTTCATATTCTACTGGTTGTTTTACTTTATCTCCCTTCTTTGATTCCATTGGTACTTTCCACTCATATAGCCATTCCTTCATGGCCCATTGAAATTCCTATCCAATGATGTAGTACCTCATATACAACCAATTCTTCTTTTGATCCCTTTTGGCCTGGATCCATACATTGTGCCTTGAGAACTGAAAATATGTTATGTCCTTGTGTTATTCCACCACTTCTAGCAGTATTCTCCATGTATCTACCACCTTTTCCTATATATCCTCCAAGTACAACACAAATATGCTCAAGCTAGTTTTCATTTCTTTTTTGGTTGAGGTGTGCCACAATGTTGCATATTGTTCTACACAATAGTTTCCTATCCTTTGAAAAAACATGATGAATTTGGGGTGTCTCCATCCTACAATTGTTATGAGTATGATCAAACCCAAGTAATGAAAGTATGTCTCCAAGTCTTGTATGTCTTTGTAGTCATCCATAAATAATTTCACTAGGTATGGAATCCAACTAAGTAGAGTCCTCTTCGTGCATTGTGTGACTCCTGTGCTCACCCCTGCCAGTTCCTCCTCCTTAAAACACTTCCTTAGCAACTTACATGCCATTAGATTTGTTTCCAGGCTTCTCTCAGGTTCGTTGATCATGTTAATCACAATTCCTCTAGACCCTCTCACTGTGCCATATGTTTTCTTCATTTCCTCTGTCGGGGTCTTCTCCTTAGTTTTATTGTCTAGATAGTGCTAAGGTTTCTCACCATCAGTGGGATGACCTGTGATTTGTGCAATTATATCTACGTTAATTGATGTGGGCCTATCTAACCATAAAATACCTCCATGCATTAATACCCATAATTGTTTGAAGCAATTATTCACGTCCATGTCATATCCAAAATGAGGAATCTCTAGTAAGTTCATTATCCCTATGTTGTATGAACCTATTATCCACCACTTTTGTTCAAGTATTGGTACTCCTTTTGCACTGATCCCTTTTCTTTCCATGTATATTTGAAAATAAAGTTCCTGAAATTTGTGTTGATCTACTACATCATAGTCTGAATACCCTAATTTTTCTACCCATCCTAGAATATTAGGTACAACTATCACTCCTTATGGAATGAAGGGTAATGTTATCGCGACTTCTAGCTATTTGTGCAATGATATCTTCACCAGATATTTCCCCTTTCCCTTTCTCTTCATAGTGGATGGCCTTGATTCCTGACACACATCCTCTTTTGACTCTACATCTAACTCTGGCTCACCCGCAACATATTCTACTTTCACTTACTCCTTTGCTTTTGGTGTTGGTTGTGAAACTGGTTCTTGTATTGGTTCGGCCTCTGCCCTAGGCTTGTGAGACTTTTTTCTTTCCTCGTTATCCCCATTTTTCTGTTCTGACACTCCCAGACCCAACTTTGACATAGTGGGGTTCTTCTCTTCCATACTTGAATCCACAGTCATCTCCTATGGATCATGTTCTTTGTTCGATGTTGCGATAACTAGTTTTGGTGATGGAATTGTGTCCACGTCCATGACTCCTACCTGTACACAATGTTTTCCCACTTCTATTTCTTGTGTCTATGGAGATATTGTATTGATTCAAGTCCTCCTTGACATTTTTCCTAGTTATCTAACCTTTGGTGGAGCCATACTTTAATTTTGTGACTTTGGTGCTTTGAATCGATGTTGAAACCTTTAGGGATAACTGGTCGTGCTATATGTTTTCTAGAATTTTTCTCCTTATCTCTTGTTCTCTCTAATTCAGAATGAGGTGTTATTTGAAATTTTATTTCTTTTATAAGGCCCTTCATGAATTCCCTATCGTATTCCACTTTTATGTATCCTACTTTACCACCTTTATTCTGTTTCCGATCATTCTCTATCTCGACGTCCAGTGTTTAGTTTTTCTGTCATGCAATTTCTTGAATTTTTTCGCACCATTTTTTTGTCTATTGTGGATTTTCCCACCCCCTATCTCTCTCTCTCTCCCTCTCTCTCTCTCTCTCTCTCTCTCTCTCTCTCCTCCTATTAACACTGAGTAAATTTCTTTGGCTATGGAAACAACCTACAAAGGTAACCACAGATCTATTTAGAGCTGGGTACTATCCTGCTCAGTTCATAGAGGGCTCTCTCTTGTCACTTAGTCTCTAATACATGGTTTTTCTTGGTAAAAAAATGGATAGTGTTTACAGTTTTGAGTGGATTTAATAATTTTTTGTTGGGAAGGAGGAGAAGGATGTTATTTGGGCTATGGAGTCAAATATTGAAAACGAATTAAACTAATTTTTGGTACATAGAACCTCTCAGAGTAACAAAGAATAAATTAGGAGGATGAAACCTTCAGTTTTGAATTTTTTGTATAGGGTGAAAGAGGAAAAAGGAAACACGTAAGAGAATGAGAGCACCATATAGATGAATTCTGACCTAGTTAGGAATAAAGGACAAATTTTAAACCCTTTGAGTATAGAGCACTATTTAAATGAATTTTACACTCTTAAATATCAATTTAAACAGAGGAAAAAATGAGATGCAAGTGGGGACATAAGAGATACATACAAAATCTAAGAAACACATTGTCAAATCATCACAATTAGAACATGTTTCATGAAGTTTCAGGACTTCTACATTTTCATTTCATTCAGATTCAAAAATTTACAATGAGGATAAAAAGTATTATAGTTCTGCCAACTCCCCCTTTTACATTAAAATGATCAAATATATAGAATCCTATTTTCTAAAATAGGATACTAGGAATTGATATCCTGCTGACTACAATAGTGGATCTGGTTATGTTGCAGGAGAAAAACTCCAAAACTACTTTACTAAAAATAGTAAGACTGTTTTGACCATATTTAATGGAAAACAAAACGTATCTTATATAATCAAATATCTAAAAAAAAATGATTCTTATGTGTGGATAAGTCATCAGGTACATCTAGAGACCCCTTCAGGACAATTGGTACAATGTTAGGTATCTCTATCACCTTTGCATAGTAGACTGGAGCTAGCACTACGTAAATGCTACTTACAACGCTTGCATAGCACGATTGAATTTCTTGAAATTTGTGTAGATCCAAGTGGCAACTACCGATTTCAAACCTGATTTGACCTCCAGTGTGGTACATCAATCATTTTATACTTTCCTTTTCAATCATATGTGTATATATCATTTCTGTAACGTGGGCTCGCTATGAAAGTGTTGTGTATGCATGTTTATAAGTCAAACTGCAGCTAAGTTCAAGAGGTTGCCTCATCCTTTCATATTTTTTTGAATCATAGGCACATGGATTTGAAAAAAGATGTTTCTTATAGAAATATGTTAAACCTTGCTAATTTTATTTCTCCTTTAATCACCATTTAGAGTGCAGATGTAATGGATTTTTTCCCCCAAAATGCAAAATTGTGAGTTTCCTCCCTTCATATTTCAGCTACTTCTGCAGCTAGCCCTAGTCTTCTTCTGGTTTCATCATTCAATCACAACCTTTGATTAAGATTCATGTTATCCTTCCTTAGTGTTAATATATTCACTTTCAAATTTCCCACTTACCTTAACGAGGTTGCATTTCTCTCCAATTTTGACTGGGCATTGGAAAGGGTTGCACATGCATTTTGTCTGGCTAGTTTGCATTCTTTAAAATGTTTCATGGTTCTATCATATAATATTCTCTTTTCTTCCTTGAGATTGATGATTTGATATTGAGCTTCTCTTACATTCTTATTCATCCATCTTATGGATTTTTCTTCTTCTGTGGGTGAAGTAGGAGGTCTCTCACTTGTTTCTAGATTTCACTGTATCTTTGAACTCTTCTTCTGAGATAAGGACCTTTTTAGAGGAGTTGTAGGCTTGGCCAAAACTTCATTATTAGGGTTGTCCATGACCTCCTTCACATTTTAAATTTATGTCATTGGGTTCGACTTGTTCTATGGTGTTTCTTCCATAGAATCACTCTTAGTTAGCTTCCTCTTGATCTTTGTGCTCTCTTGATAAAACTGAGCAATCACATACTAAGCCTCTCTAGGCTATTGTTTCACTCCTCTAAATTCTGATTCTTTCTCTCATGATTTGTTTTGGCCTTCATCCAT
>ML780198.1:263489-281499 GCA_009831015.1 Picea engelmannii | reverse complement strand
ATCTTCTTTGTCCACCTATAGTTTGCATGCAAGATCCACCTCTATTTCCTCCTTGCTTCCAAGGGGTGTCCTCTCTCTCCCTCTCCCTCTCCCTAAACTCTTATGTTGTGTAGGTACACCCCTCACCTCTTCTGGTATGTGAGTTTCTTCATTTGTTGGTGTACGTTTATTCATCTTCTATTAGGAATTTGTTGGAGATCATTTCTTCATTTGTTTTTGGGAACCATTACCATTTTGACCATTCCCAACTGTGGGTGAACCAAGAAATGAAATTGCACTTCATTTAAATGTTGTTTATCTAGATCTCATCCCTAGAGAAGCCACCCAATGTTGTATGGTTGCTGGTGTGGTGTTGTCAACAATCTCAATTGTTTGATGACATTTTCTAAGATGAGGTTCTTCTATATTACGCTATCAATAATAAAATGAAGCGGGGTCCCCTTAACCCACATATTATTGTAGTCATGACAATAGCAATGGGGTCTACGTCGATGATCTGTCTTTTACCAGTATTTTCAGAATTAGATTCCAAATTAGGGTTCGGCTCCTTGTCTTTGATATTGGCCACCAATGATTGTTTTGAGCAAAATTCATCGGTTTTGTGCCAGAGGATTTTGTTAAAATCACACCATTTTCTGATGTCCTTCTTTGTCTTCCCATGGACTTTCTTTTCCTGTGGCTTGGACTGGTTTTCAGGAGGTTGTTTATTAGAGACTTATTTACCATACTTTGGTTGTTGCATATTTGCAGACCCAAACTCCCGTTTGTTTCAATGCTTAAATTTCTTCTCAATTTTAACAACATATCAATAAGCAACGTTGAGTGATGAGATGTCCAAAAAATCCATTTCAATTTGGATGTATCTATGTAGAGCCCCATGGTATTTTAGAACCAAATGTCATTCATAATATTTGATACCCAACTTGGTGTGCAAGGTATGGAAGGTATTGGTGAACTCTGGAACTGCTTAGCCCCTATCTTACCATAGTGTAGTCCATCTCATATACTGGTCCTCATAGTTTCCAATAGGGTAATAATGTTCCTTTACTGCGTCCACAAAAAAATCACAAGTGGGATTGGCCCATTATATTCCCAATTGTTTTGTGGAGATTTGCTCCCAGTAAGTTTCCCTCCAATGGTTGACCTGGGGGATAGATTTAAGGAGAGCAAAGGTGATTGTTTCTCTGTTAGAAAAAGGGTGAACAAAGAAATAACCTTCTAGAAGATTTAACCATTTGTCTAGGGCATCAACATCTATTTGACCTTCAAATAAAAGAATATCAAAATGATCATGTACCTTAAAATGAGAGGTTCTTCCAAAGTGGTTTTTTGATAAAAATATGTCTGTTTCTATTGACAAGCGTTGAAGGATGTGGGAAAAATTATCCATCATTTCGTTCCTTTGTCACGTGAGAGCTTGCTCAAGCAATAGATTGATAGAATCGTCTGCTCCATCATTTTTCTTTTCTTCTGCCATAGAGGGTTTCATGGGCATGCGAGAGAGATTGTATTCAAGAGAGACAAGCTCAAGACTTAACTTGATATACTCAGACCTCGTCGAGGACATGCACTGAAAATAATGATCAAGAGAAACCTTCTCTGATACCATTGATCTGGATTATTTTCGACATGAAATGAGAGCGAAGATATAATAAATAAATGTACAAAGATAACTTGGATATCCAATAATTTAATAGAAATGTATCAGAGATGCAACCATAAACATAGAGATAGAATAATACAAATTTTTCTATTAATGAGTGAAAATGTACAGACTGTAAAAATACAGAGTGAAAGACTCACTAGAATGGTGGTAGCTTATCTCTGAGAAGATATGTGTCTGCTACTCACATTTGAAAGAATATTATTGTTACAATGAGGCTTCAATGACCCTTTTAATATAAGTAAAATCCAAAACCCTAACCCTAGAAGATGAAAAGCCAAAAGGTTTGCAGGCCCCGATGGGGGTAGTTCATATGTCAACTTCCCGAGGGTGAAACCTTGAAATACAATCTTCATTTGGGGCACTCAATACACCGTTGGAAAGGTCTAACTGAGATGAACGATTTTCGACTGGTCCAGGCCAACATCTTTGTCAATCCCCTCGACCCAAAATCCCCAAAAAACATTGTTTAAGACCTCAAAATAGCCCTGAAAGTTTGGAACCCGAAAAACTATCGAAAAACTGCCAAGGTGGAAAACTGTTTTTCGAGCCAGTGGAATAGGTGGGTGCCCACCGATATCCACTTGGATCAATCCTCCCTCCTTAGGAAGAAATGTTCTCAATTGCGTTGAGTTCTTGAGGGAGAGGGGAAAGCGATTGTTGAATCTGAATCTTGGAGAGTTGCTTGCCTTGTTGGAGATGTCGTACTGCTTGGTTTATTGAAGGATGTCACGAACTTGTTGGTGGTGGGGTTGAATATGTTCAACTACTTGGGCTACCTAATATGACTATGTGAAGAAGAAATTTTTGTGCTTTGTTGCAATATTGTCGAACTTCTTCTGTTGGATAGGAGGTGCTTGGTCCAAGACCTTAGTGGTTGCAGTATCCTTTTGTTCACCTTTCGAATAGATTGTGAAGAAGCTAAATTTTGTAGTATGAGATACTACCTTATGACACTATTTAGGTGGAACAGTAGTCAGAGCTACCTTTGATGTTCTGTAGAGATGACCCCCTAGAGAAATAATGACACTGTGGGGTTGAGACTCATAAAAAACATGGCGCTTGCACATATATGGTTGGCCCAAGAGAACATCACAAACATCCAGTGGGGAAACATCAGATAATACCTCATCATTGAAGGTTTGGATTTTGTATGAAAATCAACACTGCTAGGTGACACGAAGATCTCTTCCCTGGTGAAGCCACTCGATTTTTTATAGCTCTGGGTGTGGTGTTGTTGACAATCCCAACTATTTGACGACCTCTGCTGAGATGAGGTTCTTCTGGCTTCCACTATCAACAATAAAATGCAGTAGGGTCCCCTTCACCCACATCTGTGAATGAAAAAAATTCTCTCCCTCTTTAAGATCTGTTAGTTCTTCTAGTTGAATTGTTGCAGTCGCAACAATAATAGTGGGGTCTTCATTAATGAGATCTATCTTTTACTAGTATTTTCAGAATTAGATTTCGAATTAGGATTCGGCTCCTTATCTTTGATCTCGACCACCAATGACTATTTTGAGAAACATTCTTCAGTGTTGAGCCAGGGGATTTTGTGGAACTCACACCATTTTCAGGTGTCCTTTTTATTCACATGACCCTTCTTTTCTTGTGGCTTGGACTAGTTTTCAAGAGGTTGTTTATTAAATCCATATTTATCATACTTTGGTTGTTGCAGATTTGCAGACCCAAACTCCCATTTTTTTTGGTTCTTAAATTTCTTCTCAATTTTAACAACATACCAATAAGCAACATCAAATGATGAGATGTCTAGAAAATCCATTTCAGTTTGGATGTATCTTTGTAGATCCCCATGGTATTTCAAAAAAAATGTCATTTGGAGTCTTTGATACCCAAATTAGTGTGCACATTATGGAAGGTATTGGTGAACTATGAAACTTCTTGGCCCCTCTCTTGCCGCAATGTGGTCCATCTCATATATTGGTCCACATAGTTTCCAATAGGGTAATATTGTTCCTTTACCGCGTCCACAAAACAATACCCATTTGGATCGGCCCCATATATTCCAGACTCTTCCATGCAATTTTTATACTAGTAAGGTTCCCACCAATTTTTGACATGGGGGGTAGATTTAAGGAGTGTGAAGGTGATATTTTCCCTATCGGAAAAATTGTGGACAGTGAAATAACCTTCTAGCAGATTTAACCATTTGGCTAGGGCATCCACATCTATCTGACCTTCGAATATGTGAATATCAAAATTAACATGTACCATGAAAGGAGAGGTTCTTCCAAAGTGGTTGTTTTATGAATATGCACCCATTTCTATCAATAGGCATTGAAATATGTGGGAAAAATTATCAATCATTTCCTTCCTCTATCGCGTGGGAGCTTTCTCAAGCAATATATTGATAGAATTGTCTGCTCCGTCATTTTTCTATTCTTCTTCCATGGAGGGTTTCTTGGGCATGAAAGAGTGATTGTATTTAAGAGATATAAGCTCGAGACCCAAATTTATATACCCAAACCTTGTTGAGGACATGCACTAAAAAAAATGATCAAGAACAACCTGCTCTGATACCACTGATCTGGATTATTTTCGGCATGAAATACGAGCAGAGATATAATAAAGAAATCTACAAAAATAACTCATATATACAATAATATAAAATAAATGTATAAGAAATGCAACCATAAACAAATATATATAGTAATACACAATTTTCTATTGATGAGAGAAAATGTACAAAGACTATAAAAATACTGAGTGAAAGACTCGCTAGAATGGTGGTAGGTTATCTCTGAGAAGAGATTTTTCCACTACTCACATTCACAAGAATATGATTTTTACAATGAGGATCCAAAGAGATTTTTAACATAAGTAAAATCCAAAACCCTAACCCCGGAAGATGAAAATCCAAAAGGTTTGTGGGCCTTGATGGGGGTAGTTGATACATCAACTTCCTGTGGGTGTAAATTTTGCACACAATCTCTGTTTGGGGAACTCGATACACCATTGGAAAGGTATAAATAAGAATAAATATTTTTTATTGCTCCATGTTAGTTCCTTTGGTAGTCTCCTGGACCCCAAATCCCCAAAAAACATCATTTAGGGCCTCAAAACGGCCCCAAAAGTTTGGAACCCGAAAAACTGTTGAACAACTGCCAAGGTGGAAAACTATTTTTTGAGCTAGTGGAATAGGTGGGTGGCCACATATATCCACCTGAATCATAAAAACACACATTAAATTATGGAGTAAACCTAAACTATCTAGAAGTATTGGTGGATGTGGATGCAATTACATCCCTATTCATTGAACCAGTTAGTCCCACAATTGTAGAAGAGAAGGAACATCAAAATCCATCGATAGAATAAATGGATATCGACCCATATAGTGAAACACAAACCTAGCATAAAGAAAAACATCATGCAATAGAATGGTTTAGGACAAGCACAAACTTAGGAACAGTTGAATGAGGAAGATGATGAAGGGAAGCAACCTGTAGCACAACCAACATAGTAGTTGGAGGAAAAAGTATAGGTTGAAGATATCATAGACCAACAAAACTCATATGTTGAACAAGATGAGGAAGAGAACCAGGTGGAAATTGTAGGGACATCAACATGGAAGAAAAATACTAGGGAAAAATATGTTGTTAGAAGAAAACCAGGAAAGCAGAAGGAACTAACATTGTCACTATAACAGATGCCTAAAGGTGTTAAGATACTTGATGACATGTTGGGATGTGTGAATAATATGAAGTATTCTAACCATGAATTTATATATATGGGGAAGTTTCTTGAGTTCAGAAATAAAATATAAATGGGAATTAAAGGAGAAGGTCCATCAGGAGATCCCATTTTCGAGCCAAAATAGTGGATTGCAGGGCTATATAACACAATAATTATGAAATTGTTGGAGATTACTCACTTTGGAAGAGGAAAGGATGTGAATGCATGTGTCAAACAAATATTGGAACTGGTACATGGAGGAATATTACGGATGGATAAGTCGGTGTCCATAAATTTGGACTTAATTGTATAAATCATAGGATTATCAACAGATGGAGAAAAACCAGAGAAACACATGGATGAAAAAACTAAAGAAAAATCCCTGACAGATGAGATAGATAAAAGATATGGGACTAACAGAGTATCCAAGGGAATGATTGTTAGACATATAAATGAACCAAAAACTTAGTTTGCAACAAAACTGATGGAATGTAAACTTTTGAGAAAATGTCGTAAGGAGGAAGCCCTTACAAGAGTAATAGTAGTAGCCACATAGTACGCAAAGGGGGGTTTACTTAGCTAGGTTCCATATCTACTCAATTTGTTTCTAGAGGATTGAAAGGATGAACATTATCTAGGTTCTAAATTTCATTATTCATGTTTAATCATATTGATAACACTGGTTTCATGAGGGTAACCAAAATACAATGGATTTCACCAGAGGCTATCGAAATGTTACCCAAAAAAATATACATCATTATCACATACTTCAGATCCAAAGAAAATGAAGGATAATTCTATAATTTTCTCCATGATCTATGATGAGATGTAGGAGAAGATGGAAAATACATGGAAAATACCATCGAAAATTGTGAAAGAGAATCAAGGAATAACAAACTTTCAATCTTCAAGGAATAACATGTGCATCCACGCTAAGAGTGATTCTAAGAAGGAATGAATACAATTGAAATATTGGGTCACAAAGGAAGAGGTGCAGTGGGAAAATGAAGGATTGGCCTAAATAATGGAAGGTTCCAGTAATCCCAAAGAAGGTAGCATAATATAAACAATAAGTAGAGGTTGGACCTTCATTAAATCAACCATCCCAACAACAAATACAAGGAAAGCGATAGAGAATGAAAAAGAAACAAAGGGTATAAAAACAATTAAAATGCAAGGAAGAAAAAAAAATCCCTATTCGACATATTAGTTGACCTGGGTTCTACCTTATTTTTCCAAAAATAACATAGAAACCATCGACCCCTCTGGTAAACCAAAAGGAAACACTATGCAAAGAGTGCACAATGCAGTCTCACCTAAGATGACTTATGAGTGATTGCATGACCCAATTGTTTGCAATCATGCAAGGGATGGAACTCATGGGAATGTTAGGCATATTAGACATATTCTAATTCAACATGAATTCTACCATACCATCATTCATTAAATCTATTATTTACACATTCAATAACACTCATTCTCTAGAAAACATCATTCTATCATATTGTGCATTGTAAATAAACCTCACCAGATTCATGGATTCATTCAACATAAAATCATATCAAAGAAACACATAATATAATCACACATAGAGACACCATTTTTACCATGGTTCACCTCCCCTAGGACACGTCCACAAATATCTTGTGTTTATTATTATTATTCATCAAAGTAGGACATTTCATGCATTACATCAAAAGTTTGTCATACTCTGTGGGGATGACCAGTATCGCACCAAGATCCACATATTGCGACCTCACCCTCAGATACAATCCATATATATCAACACTGACTCCATCTGAGCTCCACAACTCTAAAAAAAACTATTATTGCGACTCAAAATTGAGAATTGTTCTCAAAAGGAACTCTCAATAAACTCAAAAAGGTTGATCCATCCTATCTACCTCATACATCATATTTATACACAAATATGGGTAAAAACCATTTAAATTGACTACAAAAAACCCTAATTATAAGTGGACTCAACTTTTCCACATTCTAACTTCCTTCACACACTAATCCACAATTTGGTCATACTGATTTTCCTTTATTCTGAGTGTGCTGCTTCCTTTGCCTTCTTGCATGTTTCTTATATTCTGGTGCAGACTTCCTCCTTGGTACACTCATTATATTAATGCCTTGTTAGTTGTGTTATTTCCTTGTAATTTGATCCCAAAATATCCTACTCCAACAAGCACCCAACACTAACCCATGGCTCCTCTCAAGCCATTCAGGTAGTCTACTCCTCCAGCACCGATTTCTCCAAGTCTTGAAATCTTCATGATAGTTCTCTAGCACAAGTCTTCACATGTGCACTCTTCTCTACAAAAAAATCTACAATATAGATTGTGAGATAATGCTTCCTCATCTCTTCAGCCTCCAACCTAAGAGTTTCCATCTTCCCCTTGGCTACATCCATTTATGTTAATATCTTATTTGCATCTTCCTGCAATAGCTTCGACTGAGCCTACCTCATGTTCTTCTCTATCTACACAATTTTTAAGTCTTCTTGTAAATTTTTGATCTCTCGAGCCTCTCCTGAATGTTCATAGCCTTTTTCTTTTTCTTCAACACCTACGTTGATGAATTGATGCTTTCCTCCTTTTGTTATAGTGCCTGCAACTTTTCATGTTCATGCAGACTTGTCCAAATTTGTGCACTTTTCTCATATAACAAAATAATCTCCATAACACTTTGTGCCATGTCCTATATGTTCCCTATAGCCTCCTTATCTCTCTGTGATATCACCTATGGTGATGTTATTAAGTTAAATTGTGCCATTAACTCTGTTATATAACTCTTGTTATATTCCATCGCCCGAACGATCTTCCCAATTTTCTCCTCGATATCTAAGTGTGTCCCTAATTATCCGTTGTCTAGAATTGACTTAAATACTTCTTCAATTCGATCCTCTATCTGGCCAATGCACTTATTTATCTAGTACTTCTCAACCTTTATTTCCTTGAGAGTTATCTTCAATGTGTCCTTTATATCCTCAGTTGTTTGTAACTCTATCACGTATGCGTCTTCTCTATATTGGACTTCTTGTACGACACTAACTTGAAATTTGTACAATTATTTTGTGGGGATATTGGCCAAAGAAAATTCCAAATGATCAATCTCCTTTATTTCTTTATTCATTGTCTCCTCTTCTAACTGTAATATATCCTAAGTGATAGGAAAAATCTCACTCCCTAACGCTCTGATCTGTATTTTTTCTTGTGTTGGGACTACCTTTTCTTGAACATTCTATCATGGATACACCTTTTCTTTCTATTATATTTCACTCAGGTGGAGTTGTGCTAGATTTTCCTTCATTTATGATAATCTCTTTATTATTTCCTCTCTTTTCTTCTCTACGTCATCCCACAACTCTGTTACACAGTCTTGGACTTTTTCTTGCACCATCTCTGTATCATCTTTTGTTATAGTAAATTATAGGATATATGTATGCACCTTCATCTTTTTCCTCTATCCTACTTCCTACAACATGGTTCTCTTCTATGACAGAGTCTCTACTTGATATGAAGTTGTAGGTATATCTATATTTGGGATGTCTCCTCCTCCTTCTTCCTATTGCACAGGAACCATTATTTCCTTTTGTGTTCTTTAATTAGTTTTATTATTCATTTGTTCTCTTGTGTAGGTGGCTTTGGAATGATTTTCTGCTATCTTGGTTTTCTTACTATTGCACCTCCTACACACTCTGCAACTTTCTTGGTGTTTGATGTCAGACTGCTAGTTTTTGTGACATTTCATATTCTACTGGTTGTTTTACTTTATCTCCCTTCTTTGATTCCATTGGTACTTTCCACTCATATAGCCATTCCTTCATGGCCCATTGAAATTCCTATCCAATGATGTAGTACCTCATATACAACCAATTCTTCTTTTGATCCCTTTTGGCCTGGATCCATACATTGTGCCTTGAGAACTGAAAATATGTTATGTCCTTGTGTTATTCCACCACTTCTAGCAGTATTCTCCATGTATCTACCACCTTTTCCTATATATCCTCCAAGTACAACACAAATATGCTCAAGCTAGTTTTCATTTCTTTTTTGGTTGAGGTGTGCCACAATGTTGCATATTGTTCTACACAATAGTTTCCTATCCTTTGAAAAAACATGATGAATTTGGGGTGTCTCCATCCTACAATTGTTATGAGTATGATCAAACCCAAGTAATGAAAGTATGTCTCCAAGTCTTGTATGTCTTTGTAGTCATCCATAAATAATTTCACTAGGTATGGAATCCAACTAAGTAGAGTCCTCTTCGTGCATTGTGTGACTCCTGTGCTCACCCCTGCCAGTTCCTCCTCCTTAAAACACTTCCTTAGCAACTTACATGCCATTAGATTTGTTTCCAGGCTTCTCTCAGGTTCGTTGATCATGTTAATCACAATTCCTCTAGACCCTCTCACTGTGCCATATGTTTTCTTCATTTCCTCTGTCGGGGTCTTCTCCTTAGTTTTATTGTCTAGATAGTGCTAAGGTTTCTCACCATCAGTGGGATGACCTGTGATTTGTGCAATTATATCTACGTTAATTGATGTGGGCCTATCTAACCATAAAATACCTCCATGCATTAATACCCATAATTGTTTGAAGCAATTATTCACGTCCATGTCATATCCAAAATGAGGAATCTCTAGTAAGTTCATTATCCCTATGTTGTATGAACCTATTATCCACCACTTTTGTTCAAGTATTGGTACTCCTTTTGCACTGATCCCTTTTCTTTCCATGTATATTTGAAAATAAAGTTCCTGAAATTTGTGTTGATCTACTACATCATAGTCTGAATACCCTAATTTTTCTACCCATCCTAGAATATTAGGTACAACTATCACTCCTTATGGAATGAAGGGTAATGTTATCGCGACTTCTAGCTATTTGTGCAATGATATCTTCACCAGATATTTCCCCTTTCCCTTTCTCTTCATAGTGGATGGCCTTGATTCCTGACACACATCCTCTTTTGACTCTACATCTAACTCTGGCTCACCCGCAACATATTCTACTTTCACTTACTCCTTTGCTTTTGGTGTTGGTTGTGAAACTGGTTCTTGTATTGGTTCGGCCTCTGCCCTAGGCTTGTGAGACTTTTTTCTTTCCTCGTTATCCCCATTTTTCTGTTCTGACACTCCCAGACCCAACTTTGACATAGTGGGGTTCTTCTCTTCCATACTTGAATCCACAGTCATCTCCTATGGATCATGTTCTTTGTTCGATGTTGCGATAACTAGTTTTGGTGATGGAATTGTGTCCACGTCCATGACTCCTACCTGTACACAATGTTTTCCCACTTCTATTTCTTGTGTCTATGGAGATATTGTATTGATTCAAGTCCTCCTTGACATTTTTCCTAGTTATCTAACCTTTGGTGGAGCCATACTTTAATTTTGTGACTTTGGTGCTTTGAATCGATGTTGAAACCTTTAGGGATAACTGGTCGTGCTATATGTTTTCTAGAATTTTTCTCCTTATCTCTTGTTCTCTCTAATTCAGAATGAGGTGTTATTTGAAATTTTATTTCTTTTATAAGGCCCTTCATGAATTCCCTATCGTATTCCACTTTTATGTATCCTACTTTACCACCTTTATTCTGTTTCCGATCATTCTCTATCTCGACGTCCAGTGTTTAGTTTTTCTGTCATGCAATTTCTTGAATTTTTTCGCACCATTTTTTTGTCTATTGTGGATTTTCCCACCCCCTATCTCTCTCTCTCTCCCTCTCTCTCTCTCTCTCTCTCTCTCTCTCTCTCCTCCTATTAACACTGAGTAAATTTCTTTGGCTATGGAAACAACCTACAAAGGTAACCACAGATCTATTTAGAGCTGGGTACTATCCTGCTCAGTTCATAGAGGGCTCTCTCTTGTCACTTAGTCTCTAATACATGGTTTTTCTTGGTAAAAAAATGGATAGTGTTTACAGTTTTGAGTGGATTTAATAATTTTTTGTTGGGAAGGAGGAGAAGGATGTTATTTGGGCTATGGAGTCAAATATTGAAAACGAATTAAACTAATTTTTGGTACATAGAACCTCTCAGAGTAACAAAGAATAAATTAGGAGGATGAAACCTTCAGTTTTGAATTTTTTGTATAGGGTGAAAGAGGAAAAAGGAAACACGTAAGAGAATGAGAGCACCATATAGATGAATTCTGACCTAGTTAGGAATAAAGGACAAATTTTAAACCCTTTGAGTATAGAGCACTATTTAAATGAATTTTACACTCTTAAATATCAATTTAAACAGAGGAAAAAATGAGATGCAAGTGGGGACATAAGAGATACATACAAAATCTAAGAAACACATTGTCAAATCATCACAATTAGAACATGTTTCATGAAGTTTCAGGACTTCTACATTTTCATTTCATTCAGATTCAAAAATTTACAATGAGGATAAAAAGTATTATAGTTCTGCCAACTCCCCCTTTTACATTAAAATGATCAAATATATAGAATCCTATTTTCTAAAATAGGATACTAGGAATTGATATCCTGCTGACTACAATAGTGGATCTGGTTATGTTGCAGGAGAAAAACTCCAAAACTACTTTACTAAAAATAGTAAGACTGTTTTGACCATATTTAATGGAAAACAAAACGTATCTTATATAATCAAATATCTAAAAAAAAATGATTCTTATGTGTGGATAAGTCATCAGGTACATCTAGAGACCCCTTCAGGACAATTGGTACAATGTTAGGTATCTCTATCACCTTTGCATAGTAGACTGGAGCTAGCACTACGTAAATGCTACTTACAACGCTTGCATAGCACGATTGAATTTCTTGAAATTTGTGTAGATCCAAGTGGCAACTACCGATTTCAAACCTGATTTGACCTCCAGTGTGGTACATCAATCATTTTATACTTTCCTTTTCAATCATATGTGTATATATCATTTCTGTAACGTGGGCTCGCTATGAAAGTGTTGTGTATGCATGTTTATAAGTCAAACTGCAGCTAAGTTCAAGAGGTTGCCTCATCCTTTCATATTTTTTTGAATCATAGGCACATGGATTTGAAAAAAGATGTTTCTTATAGAAATATGTTAAACCTTGCTAATTTTATTTCTCCTTTAATCACCATTTAGAGTGCAGATGTAATGGATTTTTTCCCCCAAAATGCAAAATTGTGAGTTTCCTCCCTTCATATTTCAGCTACTTCTGCAGCTAGCCCTAGTCTTCTTCTGGTTTCATCATTCAATCACAACCTTTGATTAAGATTCATGTTATCCTTCCTTAGTGTTAATATATTCACTTTCAAATTTCCCACTTACCTTAACGAGGTTGCATTTCTCTCCAATTTTGACTGGGCATTGGAAAGGGTTGCACATGCATTTTGTCTGGCTAGTTTGCATTCTTTAAAATGTTTCATGGTTCTATCATATAATATTCTCTTTTCTTCCTTGAGATTGATGATTTGATATTGAGCTTCTCTTACATTCTTATTCATCCATCTTATGGATTTTTCTTCTTCTGTGGGTGAAGTAGGAGGTCTCTCACTTGTTTCTAGATTTCACTGTATCTTTGAACTCTTCTTCTGAGATAAGGACCTTTTTAGAGGAGTTGTAGGCTTGGCCAAAACTTCATTATTAGGGTTGTCCATGACCTCCTTCACATTTTAAATTTATGTCATTGGGTTCGACTTGTTCTATGGTGTTTCTTCCATAGAATCACTCTTAGTTAGCTTCCTCTTGATCTTTGTGCTCTCTTGATAAAACTGAGCAATCACATACTAAGCCTCTCTAGGCTATTGTTTCACTCCTCTAAATTCTGATTCTTTCTCTCATGATTTGTTTTGGCCTTCATCCATATCTTAAGATACAACCTCAATGTTAAGGTCCTAACCCGCACATAAGTAGATCAATGTATTCGGATGTAATAAAGGTCAATATTAATAAGGCCTTTCAATAAAATAGAATAAGGCGGATGTAAGAAGACCTAATATAAGCTTCTGCTTCTAGAAGGATCTTCCTCTAGATGCTTCTCTTAATAGACATATTTAGTATAAATAAGAGGCGAAGGTATGAGAAACCTAGCTTGGAGATCATTGTAACAGAGCACTGCTCTACTGGAGGTTGCCCCCTCGAAGAGGCCTGTGAACATTGCTATCTGAATCAAAGCGGTATTTTTATTTCTATTGCGTATATCATTTCTATGTATGGTGAAGATTATGCTAGATATTTTACTATCATTCTGTCATTTCTAGCATTTCATTTATGTTCTGCATATTTTATATATCTGGTATCTTGCAAGTCGTATCAGAGCACTTTCCTTGGTAGAAATTGTGGGTATTTTTTTTCAGGGTAGAGACGTATTCTGGCGTATTTAAGCCACAGAGATCTGTCGTTACATGCATAAACCTGCAGTTGAGGGATTCATACATGCAGGAAATACAAGTGGTTCTTAAGTGCACATATGTTGGCCACCCTTGTAACTCCTGTTGGTACCCCTTCGAGTGGTAGCGCATCAGACAACACCTATGTACGGATCGGCCTAGATTCTTGAAGCCCTCTTTAGATAAACCTATCGGTCGCCAGACTGCTATAGTGTCACCGAGAACAACACTCGGGAAGATACTCTCTAGTACCTAGGTAGTCGGGTAGTACGGCTAAGGGTATGGTCTATCCTCCTTAGTTAGTGCCCTGAGATATTGGGTCGAGTACTACTATTGGACCCCGCATGTATATCAGAGAGCTATAGCACAGGGAAAACCCTTGTCTATAGAACCCTTGAATACCTAACCCTTAGGGAATATAAAGAGCAACATAAACAAATTAAACCAGTGAGATCTATTGACGCACATCTGTGTTTGCGTTGCTAAGTAAATACTCTCTGGTTCAGAATTTTGGGATTTCAGCACTACATCATTCTTCAGACCATAGTATAACCCCTCCCGCTCCCTTTCCAGTTCACCCATCATCGTGTCCCATACCCGTGGCCAAGAACTAGACTCTCGCATCAACACCTTGGAAACTGGTTTCCTTAATACCCAACAAGAAGTGCAACAACTCAGTGCTACTATTGCCTCTCGTGATGCCTCCATAAATGCCTCCATAACTACATCCGTCAATGTAGCCGTGCAGTCCGCAATGGCGGAAGTAAAATATGAACTTGAATCTGTCATTGTATCACTCTGCACCAGACTCAAAATCCCTCTCAATGACTCTTTTCCTAATGCACATAAAAAGATTGAAGGTGAAACTTCTTCCCATTTCTTTCAACCCCATCACTTTCAAAGGGACATACGCCTTCTGCGGGTGGATGTAACCAAATTTGATGGATCAGACAACACTGGTTGGGTCACACAAATGGAACATTATTTCTCTCTCTACAACATTACATATGACTTGGCCAAACTCTGGTATGGTGTTCTCCATCTAGATCAAGAACACTGGCAATGGTGGTAATGGAGAAAAAATTACCGTCAAGGATATATTGCTTGGAACCAATTTGTTGTTGAGCTTTATGAACACTTTGACACTGACACCAACCATTTGGGCCATTTGACAAAATTGAAGCAATCAGGCACATTCGAAGACTTCATAGCTGCATTTGAGCATCTGGCTTTTCGAACAGAGGGTGTGACTGATGCTTTCTTTCAAGAGTGTTTTATCAGTGGCCTCAAGGAGAAGATTAAGGCCCATGTCCTCATGGCTCGACCTACGACTTTGGTGGAGGCTACCAAAAAACCTAAGAAGCCCAACAAATTGTTTTCTCTCAAAACCGTAAGCCTTCCTTTATCCCACGCCCTAAACCAGTAAACCCCACTACTCCCTCCGCCCCATTAAAAATCCAAAAATTGACCAGGGTTGAAATGGCTGAACACCAACTCAAAGGCCTCTCTTATAATTGTGATGACAAATATTTCCCAAGCCACAAATGTAAGGAACAAAATCTCTTTATGGCCATCTCTGAGGATATTCAAGAAGAAGATGATGAAACTCCCCCTGTGCCCGAGTCCCCAGAAGTCCCTGACATCATCCCTCCCTCCAACCCTCCTGAAGTGGAACCGATTATTTCCCTCAATGCTCTCACCAGATTCTCTTCCCCCCAAACCATGAAGTTAATCGGTTACATCAAGGAAAGAAAGGTCATCATTCTGGTTGATAGTGACAGCACCAACAATTTTATTCATCATCGCATTTCCCAAGAAACCCATTGCTACATCCATGTTGTCAACAATTTCCAAATCATGATTGCTAATGGTGGTTCTATGAAATGTCGAGGGCAGTGTGAAAATGTGCATCTCCAAATAGGCGACTACCACCTCAAATCCCATATGTTTGCGATTGACATGGGCAGTTGCGACATTATGTTGGGCGTAGAATGGCTAAGGAATTTGGGTCCCATTCTCATGGATTTTCAGAACTTAACCATGCAATTCGACCAAGGAGGCCACCAATCTAAATTTTGAGGCATCACTACTGGTTTACCTGAGATCATCAGTTCTCATCGCATGGAAAAACTGCTCAAAAAAGGTCATTCAGGTGTCATTGCCCAACTCCATGCCATACAAACCACAGAGACACCACCAGTGCCCCAAGACGTCCAAGCCCTCCTTTCTAAACATCAAACAGTCTTTTCAACTCCCCATGGACTCCCCCCTTCCCGCGATGTCCATGATCATTCCATTCCCCTTGTCCCAGGAAGCCTTCCCCCCAATATACATCCATATCGCCACCCCTTTACACAAAAAAATGAAATTGAAAAAATGGTCCAGGAACTCCTTACTGCCGGAGTCATCCGTCCTAGTACGAGCCCTTACTCCTCTCCGTTTGTCATGGTATTGAAGAAAGAAGGTTCTTGGAGAATGTTTCCTGACTTCCATGCTCTCAACAAACTAACCATCAAAGACAAATTTCCCATTCCTGTCATTGATGACCTTTTGGATGAATTGAGTGGCGCCCAATTCTTTACCAAACTTGATCTTCACTTGGGCTATCACCAGATACGCATGAAAGAGGCTGACATTCCCAAGATGGCCTTTTGCACTCATGAGGGCCACTATGAGTTTTTGGTCATGCCTTTTGGCTTGTGTAATTCCCCCTCCACCTTCCAGAGCCTCATGAACCATGTCTTCCACCCTTTTCTCCGTCATTTTGTCTTATTTTTCTTTGATGATATCCTCATATATAGAAAAACTTGGACTGACCATCTTAATCATGTGGATCAATTTCTCCACCTACTCTCTCAGCACCATCTTTTCCTGAAATAGTCCAAATGTTCTTTTGGTGGCTTCGAAGTAGAATACTTGGGTCAACTAGTGGGAAAGGATGGCATAAGGGTGGACCCAAGAAATATTGAAGCTATGGAAGACTGGCCACACCCAAACACCCTCAAAATATTGTGCGGATTTTTAGGCCTCACAAGGTATTACCGCAAGTTCGTTAAGAACTATGGAAATATTGCCGCACCTCTCACGGCTCTCCTCGAAAATAACTCTTTCACTTGGACTCCAACAATGGCTCAAGCTTTTCAAACCTTGAAGACATCCATGTGCACCACTCCGGTTCTGGCCCTTCCCGACTTCGCAAATACTTTTGTGTTGGAATGTGATGCCTCAAGAAAAGGAATTGGTGCGGTCCTTATGCAAGAGGGTCGACCTTTGGCCTTCACTAGCAAGCAACTGTCTGAAAAGAATCTAGGAAAACCCATTTATGAAAAATAAATGTTGGCGATTCTGCATGCTGTTGAGTTGTGGCATCCATATCTCTTGGGGCAATGCTTCCAAATTAAGACAGACCATCAAAGCCTCAAGTACTTTCTGGAACAACGAATTTCCTCCCAGGAACAACAAAAATAGGTGACCAAGCTCTTTGTATATGACTATGAGATCATTTACAAGAAGGGCAAAGACAATGTTGTGGCGGATGCACTATCTCGAAAATATGAAGACGAAGGATCTCTTTCTTCTCTTTCCTTCATTGTACCTGATTGGCTCCAAGCTGTGCGCCAGGAATGGCTTCAAGATCCCAAAAGTTTGCATATGATCCAGCAACTGCAGAACAAGGCTCCGGCTCCCCTAGGATACTCCTGGCTCCAGGATGAGCTTCGATATAAAGGTCACTTGTATTTAAGTAAACAATCCAAGCTCAAATCCATGGTGCTTTCTAAGCTTCATGCTACACCCACAACCGGGCACTCAGGGTTCATCAAAACATATGACCGCGTCAAACACTCTTTTTCCTAGGAAGGTATGAAACAGGACATCCATAAGTTTGTCATTGAATGTGAGGTGTGTCAACATAACAAGGGAGAAACAGTCAAATCCCCAGGCACCCTCCAACCGCTTCTCATTCCCCCTGCTATTTGGAAGGATATCTCGATGGACTTTATTACAGGCCTACCCAAGTCGGGGAATAAATCAGTCATAATGGTGGTGGTGGATCGCCTCTCCAAGTATGCTCATTTATGTGCTCTTTCCCACCCATTTACTGCCTCCACGGTGGCTCAAAGTTTTATGGACCAGGTATTCAAGCTACATGGCATGGCACACTCTATTGTTTCTAATAGAGACCCAACTTTCACAAGCAATTTTTGGCAAGAATTATTTAAGCTACAAGGCACACAATTGCATCTCAGCTCAACTTATCATCCCCAAACGGATGGTCAAAAGGAAGTTGTCAACAAGTGTTT
>ML780198.1:231499-249633 GCA_009831015.1 Picea engelmannii | reverse complement strand
AAAAAACCACATGTAAAATAACTAACATAAATAATGAATTTATCAAAAATTAAAAAATATAGTTTTATCCACAATGAAAAAAATAACAAATAATAAATATTTTAAGTTAAAATATAACTCAATAAAATATTCAATGTACACAATAAACTATATACAAATTTTCTATTTATATAATTAATCAAAAGGAAAATGAATTATAAATACAAATAAATATTTCGATAAAATTATAATATAAAAACCATATAATTTATTATCATAAATATTTAGAAATTAAAATATTAAAAATTAATACAATATAATTCAAAATTAAAATCTTGAATTTTGTATTTCTTTTATTTTTATTTAAAAAGAAAAAAATAAAAACAATTCATAATTTTAATTAATTTATTTATTTTAATTTATTTTAAAAAGAAAAAACTAAAAACAATTCATATATTTATAGAATATGTAAAGACTAAAAAATCTTGATTTTCCATGTTTTTCCAAACTTAACAAATAATCTTTATAAATGAAAAAACAAATAAATATAAAATACATACTATATATAATTTATTTTTTTTATAAAATTTAGAAATAAAACATTTAACATAATCCAATACTCAAACCTTGAATCCTATTTTAAGAAATCTATGATTTTTCTACTATTAATAATTAAAAAATAGTCAACTTATATATAGCTTCAACAAGAAAGCAAGGCATAAAATCTATTTAAAAACAAAAATGAAAGATTGAGGTGCTTTAAATTTAAATTAAGATTTGAACTCATTTTTTTTTAACTCAAATAATCACTCCAATTATAAAAAACTTAAAACAAAACAAATAATACAATATATTTGAAAATTAAAAACTTTTTATTTTATTTTATTTTATTTTATTTTATTTATTTATTTATTTTTAAATAAACAAAAACAATTCATATATTGTACAACTTCATATATTTCTACAATATAATATGTAAAGATGAAGAAATCTTTACATATAAAGAGACACACAGACTATATAACTAGCACAACCACTCAAAACCGTGGCTGATGAAAATTCAAAGGCTTGGACAAAAAATGAAACACAAAGTCAGAAAATGAAAAGCACAACCAGAAAATGAGCGTTTATAGCCACCATGCTAAATCCAAAGTTTAATCATTTAAAAGTGGCAATCATATAGTGGTACACTAATTTCTTAATATGATTAAGTAAATGTTAAAAGGTAAACAGGTTAACAGATGCATTTAAAAATACAAGGAAGTTATGAAGAGGAAATCACATTCATTGATTTGGGAGGACGACTAAGAATATGCCAGCATATTCAATTGTTAACCTTAAAATTTTAGATTAAAAGGTGATTAATTGTGCTCATTGTCAATAGTTGTACGCCTTTCGGCGTAGTAAAAACAATTCAATAAACCCACACACAGTCCATATAATATAGCTTGCATGGAGTACCGAATATATATCATGGGAGTTCAGAAGCTATAAAAATCAATGTTCAAAGGCTATTGATAAGATTGAATATTGTAAGGTTTCAACTTTTAAAGTTAAGGGGATTTAAAAGAAATTTTTATATGCATGTAGGTATGAGGTTTCAACCTTTAAGTTTCCGGGTATTTAAAAGTGAGATTATACTCATGAAAATCAATTGAATGAGATATTGTGAAAAGTAAGGTTGACGATCTCTACTTTTCTAAAAATAAGCTAAGCCACTGCCCAAAAAAATTATGTACTCACTGAATGGACAGAAATGTTAATATCTTTTCTTTATGACATTTAAATCCACTCTTTTTCTTTTCAGGCGCCTGTGAAACCTAGTCATGATACAGTTATCCATTCAAAATTCATGGGTGAAGCTATTTATTACAATATGATATTTGTAATAATGGACAGCTTTATAATTTGTAATCTAGTGAAACAAAGAGTATAGTGAAATAAAATCTAGTAAAACAAAGAGTATAGTGAAATAAAAAGTATTGATATAAGGGAAAAAATACACATATAAATTTTTAAAATTTGTAATTACTCCGAAAGGCATATACCTATTGATAATGGGCATATTTAATAGGGGTTTAGTGCTTAATAAGTTTTCTATGGACATGATTAAATATGGTTGGAATATTCTAGTTATTATAAAGACATCCTTTTATGTGTTTACTTTTTTACATTTACCTAATCATATTTAAAAATTACTTTGATAACACAATATTAACACCAATAAATGAAGCTCAACCGTTTATTTGTTAATCAATAATAAAATTTAATATGTTATTTATGTGTTGATCAGCCACAATTATGTGGTTGTGCTAGTCTTTTAGATTTAGTTAGGAGTTGTCTATTCGTTTTACATTTTGGTTTTATAGTTATAATTTGGTGATACAAATTTGTAAGAAATGATAATTTTTTGTTTTTTAAATTATATTTATAAAAATTCAAAAATATCTGGAACATTTGGATTATACAGAATTGACCATTCAAATCTGTAGATTCAACAACTCAAATCTATAAATTCAACAATTTTTGAAAAGATATAAAAAAAATATAAAAAAAAAACAAAAAAAAACAAAACACAATTTTTTTTTTTAAAAGATATAAAAAAATATAAAAAAAACAAAACACAAAACAATTAGAATAGAGATTTTTGTTGTGATTATGTATTACTATTTGAAATTGGATTTATTTACTAAATTCACAGAATTAAGATTGTGAATGCAGTGAAGTGAACTGTCTGTATCGCTAGCCCCGTTTTTCTTAATGGTTAGTGGGTGGAGCTAGTGTAAAAAATAAAGTAAAAATACATGGGATGTGGGTCAGTTAACTAATCACATAATGCATGTGGAGTTAGACTAATAAAAGAACCCTAAATTCTGTCAGCAGAGATGGGGTGAAGCTGTTCAAGAAGCAAATTAAACTAACTACAGTCAGCGTCAGCAAAGATGGGCATGTTAGGCTGTTCAAGAAGCAGATTAAACTAACTACCAAGAGATCAATGAAAAATTAGTTACATAAAAAACATTATACGTAGAGTAATGGCTATAAAGAAGGATTAAGCTTAAACTAATCAGAAAGATAACATAAGAGATTAAATTGCTAAAGAGACTGGTTAACTTACTGAAAAGAGACTGGTTAACTTACTGAAAAGGTCAATTCAACCACTTGTTAATGAAATATTACATGTATCTGGCCAGAGCAATGGCATCAAGGTTAACCTATTGAGAACAGGAAAGAGAAATCAGAGCCATACATACCTTTAGCTCGAATTCTTTTTGCGAAAGGGTTTAGAAGAGATTGAATTCTATTGAAGGCGCATCTTCTGCTGTTAAGCTCTTGCAACTAATGACCATTTGCATGCAGATAGAACAGAGCTGACCCTGAAATATTTGCAATCAAAATGAAAAATCGAAAGGAAGGCTATACATGAAATGGAATAAGCAGGAAGAGATTAAGATTCTTGAATGAATTTACAAAACAATCTATGCAGAAGGAAATAATAAGGATAAAATATACCATTGAGACGTCAGTGATCATTTAGAAGCTTCAGTGGATAATGCAGGTGCTTCCAATTTAGCTCAACCTCTTCCTCTATCCCACAGACATGAATTAGAATTTTTTTTTCACATATTTAAGATTGGTATTGATTTATGTTCAATTTCTACTTACATATTTATTGATTTGTATTTGTTTTTTCTTGAAGTTGTAGTGATTTAGATCATCATGTTGGCATTATTGACAAAATACTATTAGATTATTGACATTTAGATTTTACATCTAGGGTTTGGTTTATAGATGACGGTGAACTATTAATGTGATACTTGAGTCACTCTCCCTTAGTCTAGGTTTAGGTCTTCTATATTACACAATTTTAAAATTGTGAACTTTTAACTTCTACTCCAACAAGGATTGGATCCCTGTAGATTTTCTCACATATCAACAATTATTTAAAATATTTCTATTATCTTTTCTTCAAGAGATTTATGGTATAATATCTTGACCAATATGAAAGCAATGAAATAAGTATTTAAAGATTTTTCTTAAACTATAAAGCAGTTTTCTAAATTCTTTGTTATGAGAGTGTCGTTTATTTTTTGTAGAATATCAAGATTGTCAATTAGAAGCCTGTAATATTCGAAGCATTGATATTTTTTTTCATGTAGTTGCATATTTAGAAATTCTATGGCCATACTAATGCTATCAAATGATTATTTAATGTGTCATGACACCACATTTTGTTATGGAATCACCACGGCTAGGGTAGATCATGTGAGCTCATTCATAGTTCCCCTAAATAAGAAAATCGATTAACATGTCCAATATGTGCATATTTTAGAATTTAATAAACCTCAATAACAATTCCAATTTGTGTTTGTGTCCTACTTTTAATAATACTATTGCCAAAAGGGACTATATAATTCTTCTTTAATTATTCACTATAGGATGCAACGTAGCCACACCCCCTTTAGATTTCTTTGGAATTATTGAAATGAGAAATAGGGAACCTAAGGTAAATCTTGTCACTCATTTTGATTACTAATATTTCCTCAAGTAATTTTCTATAGGAAAGTAGTGGAGATGGGACCATCATTTTTGGTCCATGAAATGATTATTTATTTAGCATCTTCAATATGATTTTGATCCTAAATGATGGTTTTTTATATTTGGATTTAGGTTCATCTTCAAAATATTCTCCATGTTATATGATTCAGTGGTGTTTTAACATATAGGGAATGATATTGTCTATTGGGTCTAGACATGGTAGTTATGAAAAGGAGTCTTATCCTCCCCACCTAGGTTTAATTCCAACAATTGACATATTGAAGTTTTAATGACTATATTGTTGTAACATCTTTGAGCCTTATGTTGACAAAGCCTTGATATTTTATAGAAGAAATTTTTGAATTTGTTTTGGAGAATTTTGTGGGATATGGATTTCTTAGAATCAGAATTCTTGTATTGTTAGAGATATGCCCTCTATTTCTAAAACTTTCGTCCCTTTTATGCCCTTTCCTTCAAAATTCATTTTTTCTTTGTAGCACACTCAAATTTTGAATTCTCTCAGGAATTTTAAAGATTATTACAAAGAGAATACTAGAATTGTGTTGAATCTATGACTTGTTGATGATACTGAAAGAAAGATATATATTTTGATTGTTTATAAATAATCAATAATTCAATCTTCTCCCATAAAGGAAAAGAAACAGTGATTTCCAAATTACTAATGGGAAAAAATTAAATATAGGGGATTCCACTTCAATGCTTACTCTAGATACACTTGATTGGAAGTTAATTCACAATGTCAGTAAAAATTCTTTTGATAAAAAAACAATTGCTTTGAGGTCGCATTAAGGAGAAGATTATGAATTGACGCTTCAAATTAGATTCTCTCACGTAAAAACAATGTTTACAAATTTTGATTAAGGAGGGATAGTTGAATTGATAGGGTCTAGTTCTAATGTGGAGTTTAGATTTTGAGTTAGATCCTAGAAAGGTGGTCTAACCTTTTGGAAAAAGGAAAAATAGATCATTTTTTTAATAAAGGAAGGGTTCATATTTTAGTGAAAAGATTCAAGTATCATAATTGGTTGGACCTGCTCATAGGATTGTAAATCTCTCTACCTAGTGAATATATATTGATGACAGTTGTGTTTTCTTTCTCAATTCTTTATTTTTTTTAATCTTATCTTGGATGCAAATTGTGATGTGTGCAATGTACATTTCCTTCTTCTTTCAACTATTGTTCTAATTCATATTTTTGTTGCTATGCAACCTGTTAAAAAGCTATTGTTGTAGTAAAAAGGTCAATTATTTGGAAACTTTTTGGATGATTTATATCCATATATTTGTCTACGTCTTAAAATATCATTTTAAGTATTAATTCTCACACATCAGGTAATTCATTACATTACTTGTTGTTGTTTCCTTTCTTTATCTTTCCACATCCCTAATTTTTCATCAATGTTCATAGCATTAGCTAAGGAGAACCTACATTCATATTGTTTGGCTAGTCCAACCATATTGTAATCTTCAAAAACCTATCATTTAGCTCACCAACAAAACCAACTTATCAAAAAAAAAAAAAAACAGCCATTCGAAATTTGAGGTGGCCTAGTTCTTCCCTTTAGCAATGAGGTGCAAACTTTAGGACCAAAATCTTATGTTTCCATTGCCGATGAATGGAATAACGAATCAATATTTCCATGGGAGAACGACGACAATCATATTTGATTTTTGATGGTGAACAAAATCTAGACACACATAGTAACTGCAATCTTTCAACTAGTGACTTCACAATCAAAAGACTCCATTGGAGGATGAGCCCAACTGACATAAAATGAAAAGGTGGAAGGAAAAGACTAGGTACCAAGCCATTAATTTGTTTAAAGAGATCATATTTTTCTTCATCAGTTCATTCGTGCAATAATTTTATTATGCTTTGTTTAATTAGATGATTATAATCCAACAACGGTAAATTCATCCTTGAGAAGAGAAGATCTTCCCTCTTGCATTATTGAGCTTAATCTCATTCCTTTATTTGAACCCACTAGCCATGTCCATATCTCAATTCCTCCTAAAGTTGACCCATCTTGTAAATATGTGAATAACAAAGACAATTTATTACCTCCTCAAGTCATTACTGGTCGATTTTGTGGCCAACTCACTTATGTTCAATCCAATATCAGACAAGGATATAAACCTGTAAAATTGACGTTGTTCCTCCATGGCTACCCTCCCAATTTTTTAGATTACCTTTCAAGGTTCAATGGAGAAGATCATGTGATAGTTGAGCAACACATGGTTTCTTTTGAACGATTCACTGATATTTTACAAATCATCCATGAGGATATTTTCATGAAAGAATTTTATCAATCTTTGTATGGAGAACCTATGATATGGCTTATAAACTTAAAGGTCGATTCAATAGAATCGTGGACTGGTTTTCATGCTACATTTTTGAAATATTGGGGTGAAAACAAATCTTTTGATGAGTACTTGAATGAATTAAATGCTTTAAAGAGGAAGGAAGACAAAGTTCTTACCACGTTCAACATGAGGTTTCATAGTTTTTATTACAATATCCCTAAGGATTTTTAGCCTTCTAAAACTGTTGCCATGTTGTATTATATAAAATATCAACACGCTGATATTTTTTTATCTTAGATAAAGGATATCTTCATCACTTGGCGAGTTATTTGTTGATGTTAGAGAGATTCAGGAGAATTTTTGGGCATGTGACAGACTTTGAGATCATGATGCAGGAGCATCACCTTCAAAGCCAACAATGCATGTGTGGAGGAAAACGAATGACATCTCAACAATGACAAAGTTTCAAATCAAGCATTTAACTCAGAATTTTATAGGTTGTTGAGATATTTTTGTAGACAACATTTTAAAATGTAACTTGTTTGTAAAGTCTTGAAGGACTGTAAGAAATTGCAGATATGGAGTGTCGACTCTATATGGCAATAAATAATAATTATTGTAATAGTACAGAGTAGGTAATAGCTTTGAATTTGAAATGATAGATTTCAGAACATGACAAGAGAGCTTGTGGAGCGGTCCTTAGATAGTTTTTTAGTATTGTATTGTAAAATATAGAAAAAATAGATAGAATAGAGAGATTAGTAGAGCAGAGTAGAGTAGCAGAAACACTATGTATTTTGTTTTTCATGAATGAATAGAACAGACGGAAATTGTCCCAAATCCTTGGACTATGTTCATTTCATGTGTGATTGAATTAATGTTATTTTGTGTGTATAATTTTTTCCAATTCATTCATGTATGATTGTTCGAGAGATTAACTCTATGATTTCATGATGAATTTGGTTGAGTTTCAATCATTTCTCTTCTGATGCTTGTATGCATGGTGTGCATCTAGAACATGAGGAGTGCATCGATTGAGCCTCTGATTGACTCAAAGAAGTTGAGAGAGAATCAGAGAAACTTAGACCATGTGCAAGGTGTTTATAGAGTCAAGAAGACAACAAGCTTCCAAGGACCTACATAGAAGAATGCCAGGTGGGCGAGAAGCATTTTCTTTTCAAGAAAACCCTTCGAACTTAGTTTTTTGAAATCTTGAGAATGCAAGGTGTGCATGGGAGATCAAAATCCTTTTAAGGATAGAAGCTTAGAAGTGATAACACTTTTCACAAGTGTTGATGAAATCCCATAGGTGGAGAGATAAATCTTCCAGGTGGAGAGATATCAAGAGCTTAGGAGGAGTGACAGTAACCGTGTGATTGGTTATGGAGAAGAACCTAGACTGTTAGATCTATGTCTAGGTAGAGGAGGAACGAGAACATGGAAATCAGATCTCATCCATCAGGTTTGAATGCATGGACTGAAATATGTTGGATCCAAAGGAACGTGCATGAGTTTTAACTCTTTACAGTTGCATAGGAGAGAGGGTTTTACAAAGTCATGAAATATAGACATCATCACAACCTTCATTTGGAAGGGACGTGTGGTGAATAATCAACATTTTGCTAACTCCCGAATCAAATAAGTCAAAGGATAAATTCGTGAAGCTCACGAAACCTGAAATCATGAGAAGATTCTAGTTGCTGGTTGAGGAGAGATCTGGACCATTAGATCCAGAGGAGCACAAGCCGTCAGATATCACGAGATCATAAAGAGTCAAGTTTGAGACTTAAAACTCCCAAAGCACGTAGAGTCAAAGAGTCGTGAGTTGTTGATCTGGGATGAGACACTTATCAACAAATCTCGTACTCTGAGGAAAAGACAAAGTGGATTTCCAGTTTGGGAATTGAGATCGTCAGAGTGCGAAGACCCAAAGTCCCAGACTAAGATCTAGACCATTCAATTTGGAGTAGACATGGTGCAAATATGTTAACTCTGGGTAAACTCTCAAAGTAACCCTCAATCGTTGGATCAGAAGGGAAACACATCAGTGGATCTTACACTCTAGGTGAAATTCATTGAGAAAGAGGTGTTTKAGATTTGAAATCTCAGAAGTCCGGAGCCCCGGAAGGAATCTCGACCATCGATTGAGAAGGATCTGTTGGACCGTTGATCTAGGTTGAAAGGTAAAACACCCCAGTAAATGCAGGGTCGTTGGTCAGAAGGAGAGGTGTCTAAAGGTCACTAAATCTGGAAGAGTGAGGTACGAAAGGAAGCTGAGTTTGAGATATCAAACTCACGGAGTCTAGAACTACGAAGAGAAACTCAACTGTTGATTCAGAGAGAGTTGATATGTTTCGTAGATAAGAAGGGCATAGATATGAACTTTGATTTGGATGTTATCATCAAGATCATGAGATCGATGATACTGTGCCATTGTGAGGCTAGAAGTTACAAGGGGGTTAAGGAATCGAAGGCGGGCCACAATTTGAAATGTGGTTTCGCCAAGGGGATGCGTGGAGGTCATGGGAGAATTTAGGACCAAAAGTGGTTTAACTCTAGACCGGTTATGACAGTGGCCGCAATCACATGGTCATAGACCCAAGTCATATTAGGTGAGGGATTATCCGAAAGGGAGTTAACGCCGACATTATGAGTTCTCTCATAGAATGAAAGGGGAAGGTTGTGGGTTATTTTCATACCTGCACCAGTAAGCCAAGGGGGCCTATGTTTTAGATACATAGGGGGACCTTTAAGGTTCTAGAGAGTCTTTTAATTCGAGAATCGAAGATCCAAGACTGGGAGGTCATGCAACCCTGCGGGGGAGTAGGGGGGTTGCATTAGATCAGGAGTAGGAGGAAGAATATGATCATAGATCAGGTTTTGGTTTACATTCTTTTCAGTATTATGATCCATTATTTTCATATTTTAATTTTCCTCCAGATCTTAAAACTACTGAGTGATATATTTCTACTATAAAATATTTAGGGAATTTATATCATCAAGATGATTCTCCATGTTTAATTTTTCTATTTACGTAGATAGGGATGGTTATGATTTAAATTTTTTTAGAGATTTTCAAGAAGCCGTTTTTTCAAAAGGTAATGATAAATTAGTGGAAGAAGAAGTTGCTATTCCAAAACACCTTACTTCTCATATAACTGTTAAGAATTTTTTTATTTAGTATGATTATAAAATTGATAAGGAGTGTCAACATTTTCAAGGACATCTTATTGATCCTAATTGTTATGATGTATGTAGTATTTATGAGATGTCTTTAGTTGAGAAAGAGTATAAAAGTGTTGTTAAGGTTGTAGATTTAACATAGAAACAATTTGACCAATAGTTTCATGAGGACATCAGATCCATTGTCCATGAAGAATCATATACCACATATGGTATTTGTGGCTCCAAATTACAAGATGGTTTCAAGAAACAAAGTTTTATATCAACATGGATTAGAAATAATAGACACAAATTAGTTTATGACTCTTATAATGTGGAACTTCAAAGGGGAATTAAATTTTTTTATCAAGAGAATATTTCAATTCAAGACCTGCAGAGCCATGGAGATAATTTGCAACCTTTTCCTCTTTCACTTTTATATTCGCAGAAGAAAGATATTTGCATAAAGAATGGATCAGTGAAAGACGAGAATATTCCAGGACAAATCATTTATTTTCCATAGCAATAAAAGGTAGTAGTTCAATAATTTTATGACTGAATAGTTGATTGTATGGATTTAGTTTTTTCAAAGCTACCAAATGTTGCAAATTTCATGTTGACATCCATTTCCAGTTATGGGTACAGATTGAATATGAAATTTAGGTTGCACTTGTTTTGTTCTTTTCATTTTTTCATACACTAAGGTATGTCAATCAACAAATTGATTAAATGGTTACTATGGAAATAGGCTTATACCTGAGTAGAAAGTTTCAGGAAATTAGAATAGGAGAATAAACTTGCTTTTCTGAGAATTTGGTTTACAATAGTTTATTGTAAATAAAAGACTCCATAAACCAATAAGTTTTAATTGAAATAAGATAGGCAAAAGGGTTGGTAAATAGAGTGAAAGCAGATTGTGACAAGGGGATAAAAATTAAGAAGTAAGGCACCTAGTCTATTGTTCTTAGCACCTCACAGGGAAGTGTTATCTCTAATTGGAGCCAATGTTGCAAGTTAGGTCTACACCTCCAATATTTCCCTCCTTTAGCCTATACATTTGTAAAGTATGATTTTTTTCTCAGTATCTTCTCCATGGTTTAACGAGTCAACTTGACTTGTTCTTACCCTTCTATTGACTTTGCACCATTTTATTTCTTTTTTTGAAGGTTATTGCATGTTATGATTTGGGTTAATAACATAGGTCATCTTCATTTATCATTAATGATCTTATAGCAGGTTGACTGAGCCCTTTTAGTGTAGAAAAACACTGATTGCAAGAACATGCATGTTCTTGCAAACAATTGTAAAGCCCATTGTTTTAATTAATTAAATGTTTAGAAATACTTTAAATATTTGAAAATGCTTTGTTGAATCCTGCATGCATTTGCACTCTCATTTGCACTTAATTTCATGAAAATTTTCCTATGGATTCATCCTTACACGGATCTTGTTAATATTTTCCAAGTTGCACCTTCAATTCTCCAAAGCTTTACGTGGAATTAAAATTACACGTGGTGAATTACATCAGAATAAATTCATGTTCAAATCATTGCTTGCAGTGGAGGTGGTCAACACAAAATGGTGTCTCCCCAAGATCGATGGAAGCTAAATAGAATAGAGCCATAGGGTCTCGAGTTGTTCAAAGTTTTCCTAGAAATTAGAGATGTATCTGTCAAGACAGAATACCATACAGATTCAAGTTTACAACAAAATGAAGGGGACCTTTGCCCAGATCCTGAGCAAGAATATGATGTCATTTCCCCAAATACAAGGTTACCCTCCTAGAAACTTTTAGATGAAACCAAACTCGATATCAAGGCTTGTTAAGGTTTAAGCTATTATTATAGTTCTTTGCATTTCAATAGACAACAATAACATAAGATAGGATCACTAAGAAATACACAATCACAAGAGACACATCATTTATACTGGGAAACCCTCAAGCGGAAGAAAACCCAACAAAAACTTCCTTATTATAGATAGCCAATACAATGCCAAGAGATAACTCAAACAAAATACAGAAAGTCCTCTCCCAAGAATGCACCTCTCTCTATCTCTCTCTCTTGTCCAACTACATCTCTGGAACTTGTCTCTTGATGAACAAGTGAGTGTGTATCTAAGTGAGGCACCAACCTCCTTATTTATACAATTATTGCATGTGTGGAAGTGTCTCTTCACTGGCATGTCCAACTTCTCAATCTGGGTGGATATAACCACCTTTAATATATTATGGGGTCGACTTCTTATTCTTCCTATTAAAATTATATTTTGACCAATCCTCAATGGGGATTAACCTAATGAATAATTCCACAATAACCAACATGATCAATAACCAACATGATCAATCCTTTACAATAACCAACATGATCAATCCGCAATGGGGATTAACCTAATGAATAATTCCACAATAATAATTAGAATACACTTTACATTTACATTATTTCAAAACTCCCCCTTAAAAAGAAGGGTATTGTTCAATAACATCAGGTGAGAGAGAGGATTTCATCATCAACAACATCAGGAGGACAACATCATCAATATTATCTTTGAACACTGACTGGCATATCTAGAAATTGTCGAAATTTTTCTCATTGAAAACATCGTCATTCTCAAAGGAATGAAATCATCATATTCATCAATATGGATTAGTATAAAACTAATACATCATCATCACATCACGAGACTGGTCACATCATCACAGTACTGGGCTGGCTTTATGTCATAGCTATCAAGATGGAAGCTCAATATTCATTTTTCTTTAAGTCACAACAATAAATATGGAAGAAAGATAATGGACTGGATTTACATCACAACTATCAAGATGGAAGCATAGTACTTGTCTTTCTTTATGTCACAACAATAAAACTGGAATCAAGATAATGGAATGGTTTTACATCACAAATATTAAGCTGGAAGGACAATACCCGTCTTGTTTTACGTCACAACATTAAAGATTTTCGAAAGATAGTGGACTAGATTTACGCCACAACTATCAAGTTGGAAGAACAGTACTCGTCTTTCTTTATGTCCCAACAATAAAGATGAAAGAAAGATACTCGTTTTGATTTATGTGACAACAATAAGGTTTGAAGCAAGATACTCATCTTTCTTTACGTTACAACAATAAAGATGGAAGAAAGATACTATGTTGGCTTTACATCACAACTATCAAGATGGAAACATAGTACAAGTCACATCTCATCTCAACAACTAGACTGGATTTACATCACAACAGTTAGGCTGGAAGAATAGTACTAGGCACATCACAACAACTAGACTTGCTTTACATCAAAGTGGTTAATATGGAAGCATAGTATTAGGTATATCTCATCACAACACTACTCCCCCTTTCGAGGAAGGTACTTTCGGACTATACCAATCTTATATTTAAAGTGCTCAAACATTACACAATATAGAGGCTTGGTCAACACATCAGCAACCTGTTCATCCATGCTAACATATTGGAGCTTTATGAATCCTCTATGCACCATGTCATAGATGTAATGATATCAGATCTCTATGTGCTTTGACTTATCATGGAATACATGATTCTTTGTCATCTTTATGCATCTCTGGTTGTCACATAGTATCATGGTTTCTTCCATCTCTAGGTCAAATTGATCAATTAACAACTTTCGAAGTCATATAGTTTCACAGCTAGAAGAACACGCATCAATGTATTATGCTTCCACTGTGCTGAGAGAAATGTTGGATTGCTTCCTACTCTTGCATCAGATCATGGCTGATCCCAAACTGAAACAACATCCTGAAGTGATCTTCCTATCAGAGACACTTTTAGCCCAATCTGAATCAGTGTACCCACTCAATGTGAAATCATGATCTCCATCATAATTGATACCACAATCTAATGTACCCTTGAGGTACCTCATCACATGTTTTTCAACAACTAGGTGAACATGTTTGGTTTCTACCAGAAACTGACTCAAAGTGTTCACAGGAAAACAAATATATGGTTTGGTGTTAGTCAAGTACATCAACAATCCAATGATCTGTCTATACAGTGTGGCATCAGTCAATTCTGACGAAGTTTTGACCAACATATTAAACTTTGTTTTCATGGGTGTATTCATGGAATTTCACTCTAACATGTTGAATCTCTCTAAGATTTTGACTGCATACTTCCCTTGGTTGAGGAAGATCCTCTTTGGACTCTGCCATACCTCAAGACCTAATAAATAATGCATTAGGCCAAGGTATTTCATCTAAAATTCTAAGGCGAGTCTCTTCTTAAATTCAGTGATGATATTTTCTTCTTCAGTTAAGAATAAGTCATCCACATACAACAATAATATAACCGACTCATTGTTCATAACCTTGAAGTACAGGTTAGAATCTGCTTTACTCTTGGTAAATCCCAAGCTCGTCAGGAAATTCTTTATCTGGCCATACCAAGCTCTAGGATCTTTCTTCAATCCATACAGATCCTTATTCAACTTGAAGACATGATACTTCCTATCTTCAACTTCAAATCCTTGAGGTTTCTCTATATACACTTCTTCTTCGATGACACCATTTAGGAAATTTGTCTTTACGTCCATCTGGTGTAACTTCCACTTCATCTTAGATGTAAGGGATATGATGGTTATGATCGAAGTGTATCTCGCATCAGGAGAGAATGCCTCTTCATAGTCAGTTCCTTATTTTTGAGAAAAGCCACAAGCGACAAATCTTCCTTTATGCTTCTCAATACTTCCATCAACAACATGTTTTATTTTGAAAATCCATTTGGAATATACCACATCCTTACTCTTTGTTCTAGGAACTATTTCCCATACATCATTCTTTATTATGGATTGGTATTATTTTGTCATGGCATCTGTCCATTCTTTCTTACGAATGGATTCTTCAAATCAAGTAGGCTCTTTCTCTAGGATATCACACATCAAATCCATATAAATGGAGAATGTCTTAGGTCTCTTTACATGTCTTGTGGTTCCTTCGGGAACACCATACTTGTCTCCATATTGAATAATATCTCTTTCCCAAGAAGGATTTATGTTATGGGAGATCCTCATATGAGGAGGTTCTTGAAATTCTACTATGTCATGATCTTCTAGAATTTCCTCATCAGGGGAAGTTATGAATTCCCTTACTGGTTTTTCAGCTCTAGGAGCATCACCTATTGATTCTACAACTTTGGGGATTACGGGTTCCTCTTCATATACTTCTTCAAGATGTAATCTTCTCGATTTCTTGAGCACTACATATTCATCAAAGGTCACATCCATACTGATATCAATGTAATGGTGACCTGGTATATAAATACTGAAGCCCTTTGAGACTTCACTGTATCCCACAAATATTCCCTTATTTCTTGAGGTTTCCAACTTGTTTCTCTTCTCTTGCAGAATATGTATAAAAACTGGGCAGCCAAGTATTTTGAGATGTCTTACCTCTGCCTTCTTTCTGGTGAACATCTCTTCCAAGTTCTTGAACCCAAGTGCACTATGGAACAATCGGTTTTTCACATATACAACTGTCATTGATGCTTCTCCCCATAAACAAATTGGAATATCTTGATCATGGATCATAGTATTCACAACTTCCATATCGTTCTATTCTTTCTTTCATCTACACTGTTTTGTTGAGGATTATAGGGAGTAGTGAGTTCCCTCTTGACCCCAACATATTTGCAGAAGTTCACAAACTCTTTTGAGGTATACTCTCCTCCATTATTTGACCTGAGTATCTTGATCTTTCATTTATAAAGATTCTCTATCAAGGGTTTGAATTCCTTGAATTTGTTGAACACTTAATCTTTAGATTTCAAAAAATACACCTGGGCCTTACAAGAATAATCATCAATAAATGATACATAGTATACATACCCACTAATGGAGGATGATGGCATTGGGCCACAAACATCTGAATGAATGAGTTCTAGGAATCCTTCTACTTTGTTGTCTCTCTTCAAAAAAGGGTTCTTGATGTTCTTCCCTTGTGCACATCCATTGCACAAGCCTTCATGGTCAACTTTGAGTTCAGGCAGACCTGTGACATCTTTTCATACGTATGGTAGCACCTTGTAGTTGATGTGGGATAATATTCTATGCCAAATTTCACATGGATTCTCAATGGCGTGGGTCATGGCAGCTTCTGAGTGACCCTTTAGCTTATATAAGACATTTTCTTCATTTCCAATGATGATTTCTTCATTTATGGTTTCTCCTTTAGCCCACATAAGAACTTCTCCATTTATAAAGGAAACTTTGAAGCCTTTATTTTCTAAATATTAAATGGAGAGTAGGTTCTTTGTCAAACCTGGTACATAGAGTATGTCCTTCATCTTCATTGAATTCCCTAAATTAAGCTTGTATATTGATTCTCCCACTCTCTTGATGGAATATTGGTAATCATCTCCAAGTGTCACTTTCTTAGAAAACATCTTTTCTGAAATGCAAGAGAGAATATCTCTTTGACCTGTCATGTCCTTGGATGCACCACTGTCAATGAGCTAAGTGTCCTCTCTAGGTGTTACTGATCCTGAGAGGGTCAAGATTAAGACATAGTCTTTAATCTGTTCTCTTATCATCTTTGTGGGTGGCTCTTCATATTCTACTGCATGGGCATGGTGCCTGTTATTTTTCCTCTTGTATTCTTCTCCTCTAACTGGACAAAATATCTCAATGTGTCCCATCTTTTCACAATGGTAGCATTGTACAGATGAGTAATCTGCTTCCTTTCATTGTCCTTTCTTATGGAATCTCTTTGGACAATATTATTTATGACTGAATTTGTTTTGGGGGTGAGACTCTTTATAAGTTTCTTTCTGGAAGTAAGAATTATTCCTTCCTCCTTTAGTGTGAGTATCTAGGGCTTGATCTTCATCTCTTTCTAGTAAGGCCTCTCAGTTAGCTACTCTTGATTCTTCTTGAATGCATTCTTCGCAAAGACTATCAAAATTTATTTTCTCCTTTCTTGCACAAATGGTTTGGATGAATACATTCCAAGTACATGTGAGACCATTGAGGGATTTCATTATGAGTTCATCTTCATCTATGGTATCTCCAATTGCTTCTAATTGTTAATTGAATTCTGATATTTTGGAGAAGTATTCTTAGATTGATTCTCCTCTCTGCATCCTTGTGTTCTTGAGCTGAGTTCTTAGATTCATCTTTCGGTTTATGTTATTTCCTTCATATAGTTTATTTAAGGCATAAAACATTTCTTTTGGAGTCTTCTTTGATGACACATAGGGAATCAGGTGGTCTTTGATTGAATCTACAATGATTCTTTTGGTCGTGATTGTGTCCTTTTGGTGCTTTTCTTTTCCTTCAGCGTCATTGAGCTCCAAAACTTCTTCTTTGACGAATCTTTCTAGGTCATTATCTTCAAGAATGAGGCCAATCCTATACTTCCAGGCATGAAATTTTTCCACACCTTCTATGTTGTCAACAACCTTAATGATTCCAGACATCTTTTACCTGAAGCTGGGAAAATGTCCAAAAATGAAAATGTTCAAAATTAAATTATGAACTTACCAGGAGGTGCGCTTGGTTGAGGTGAGTAGCCTAGTGTGTTTGGATCTGAGAATATCCAATGTTTACCCTTCCAAAATTGATCTGTGTATTTCTAGACTGGTGCTTCTGGTTTTGTGGTGCCTCTGGTACTCTGGTACTTCTGGTACTCTATTTTTTTGGTACTTCTGGTACTTTGTGAAACTAGGGTTTCACTTTCCGAGAGATCTAGCTACTGAAACATTACACTGAGGATGCTAAATTTATCCTTGAGGGAGGGAACACTTTTCTAGATGGTTTTAGGGTTGGAATACCTCACCGACAAAAATCTCTTATTTGCATGTATGACAACAATGACGTTTTTCACTTTCTCTTGTGAAAGATGCTCTCTTTAGCTTAGCTATGATACCATGTTAAGGTTTAAGATATTATTAGAGTTATTTGAATTTCAATAGACAACAATAGCATAATATAGGATCACTGAGAAATACACAATCACAAGAGACACATCATTTATCCTGGGAAACCCTCAAGGGGAAGAAAACCCAGCAAACAATTCCTTATTATAGATAGCCAATACAATGCCAAGATGTAACTAAATAAAATACAAAAAATCCTCTCCCAAGAATGCCCCTCTCTCTCTCTCTCTCT
>ML780198.1:163718-201420 GCA_009831015.1 Picea engelmannii | reverse complement strand
TTATCACCTTACCAGGTTTCCCTGTGATACCTCTAAACTCAATTTCTTTTCCTTCCAATGAAAATTTCATGAAAAGTTATTGAAAATTAAAAGCCATTGTTCCTAATGATTGTAACCATTGGATTCCTAGTACAATATCAACACCACCAACGAGTATAGAAATCATTGGACTATTCATTACATATTCCCCCATAGTAATATTGATTTGATTGAATTTTCCTAAGCAATTGATAGTTCCTCCATTTGCAATCATTACTTGAAATTTTGGCACTGGATATACAAAGCAATTGAGAGATTTGGCTAATTTATAGTGAATGAAATAATGAGTACTGCCAGAATCAATTAGGACTATTACCTTTTTCTTTTTGATGTATCCTTTGATCTTGAGGGTTTGAGGAGTGCTAATTCTAGCCAATGCATTACACGATATTGTGGGAGTCAACTCTTCAGATGAAATTGCTTCTAGGTTTTCATCTTGAGATGGTTCTTGTTCTTGTTCTTCTTCCTCTTGACAATCTATGTAGAATAATTTATTATCACCACACTTATGTCCCTTACTGTACTTGCTATCACAATTAAAGCATAAACCTTTTGCTTTTCTTTCCTCCAATTGTTGAGGTGCTTTAGAAGAAGGAGCATTATTCTCTCTATAGATGTTAGGATTTTTCCTTCTAATAGCCATAGCCATATTTTTACTTTCAACATTTCTTGCCACCTCAAATGCATTCTCCAATGATTTGGGTTCCCAAAGGTGAACCTCATGTTGAATGCTATCCTTTAAAGTTCCTATGAATACATCAATCAAGTGCTCATATGGAATATTTGTTACCTTTATATTCAATCTTTGGAAGTTCTCAATGTTCTTGGTAATTGAACCCTTTTTCTTGAGATTTATCAATTGGATAAAAAAGGTATCGCTCCTTGTATCCTCATAGTGTGCTATCATTTCTTCCATGAAAATTGTCCAAGTGACAAGTAATTTGCGAGAACAAAGCCATTGATACCATACAAATTGATTGGGTTCTAAATATAATGAAGCAATTCGTACCTTTTGTGTATGTGGCACATTATGTAGATCAAAGATTTGCTCCATCTGAAGCATCCATGTGATTGGGTCTTTGCCATCAAACTTCCTCATATCAATCTTAGGAATGTGGTTGGTCTTCAACCTAAAGTTGGAGTTTCTCCATTCTTGATTTACCTTCCTTGTGTCCTCATCATAAATTTCATGGGATACATTTTCACTTTTAGGTGTCCTCTCTATTAGGAAATTTTTCAATCCTTCCATGATCTCCCCTTTTAAAGCATCCATATTAGTATTTATTGCCTCAAACTTAGCTTTTGTTGAATCCATCATCTCTTGTAGTTAATATTTTGTTACTGTATTCTTTTGTAAATCATTTATGTCCCTACGCATTTCTTCACCTTCATCAAGAGTCCAAGTAGGATTGTCTGGAGGCTTATTTGGTGTAGAAGTTCCCTTTTCTGGTGGCATGTTGGCAAAGTATCACTTTAAACCTTTATTTTGAGGTGGTTCTGTTGGACAATCTTCCTTTTATTGTATCTCAAAAATTCCATCCCTTCTAAGCATGAACTTTTATTTTTGATAGGTATCTAATATTTCTTCTCTTCAATTCCATAGGTCTGATAACAATTGGATGTGCCAAGTGGAATTTACAGTAACTTCCCCACAAGTTTATGATTTTTGGCCTTTCCACGAGATCTCACTTGTATAGCATGCCACACACAAAATAATTGATATAAAATTTGGAAACTCGTACCAGAGCTACTTTGGTTTGTCCACTATCCAATGCAACTAGTGTCACTCAATTTGGATACTCTAGCAAGAATTTATGATTGTTTTACCCGGGACACCCTCTTGAGACTAGTCAGATACCCTATCTTCTATAGGGTGTATATAAAAATTTATGATGACCTAGAAGATGAAATTTATACCATATTTACCTTACTAATTTTTGAGAATATCCACCAGAGTTCAGGGTCTGAACCGTTACAAAAAAAAAAAATTATAGCGAAAATTCCTCAATTAGTCGATTTAGGATGATTCCAGAACCCTATCTTACAAAGGTTGTATCTCCGAAAGTATAAGACCTCATGAGCTAAATTTTTAACCCAACATACCTTGATCCATATACTAAATTTCCTCCAAGCAATGATTTTTGAATCATTGTAGAAAACAAGTTATAGGGTAAATTCCATGGTGTCTCAGATGTAGTAGCAAAACCCCAAGATCTTGAGCTCTGATACCATATGTTAAGAACCAAATATAAATATAGCATAGAAAAACCTCAGAATAAATACTCAACGCCTTGAAGATGAGATAATTTCAAATAATAAGCCTCTTCGATGGGGCAACCTCCTTTTACCCCACATAAATGTTCAAGTACAAGATGATTCCAAATGAAAATGTCTCCTTGGTATATATAGGAGACTAGGTGGTATAATTAAAACTAATGGAATAAAGTCGACATAAATAAAATAAAATTACAAATGTAATATTCCCCAATTAAGGGGTAATGAGCCAATATTAGGGCTTATCACCCTACCTCAAGGGTTTTGAATATTTCTTGTGTTCAGTATTTTGGTGAATGGTTTGGATTATTCTTGTTGATATTGTGCGATTTATCTTCAAATCTATCTAGGTACTTAAAAAAATGTGAATTCAGTCCAGACAGCTCAAGAAAATAATGTAAATACAAGTATCCAAACCTCATTTTATATACACTACTCAGAATTGCAGCTGGGAAAAAGTGTGCACTGCAGGAACTCGGCTAGTTCAAAAGTGTAGGGAGTAGTTGCAGCCTACAACTACCGCAATTGGTTTTCCTGGTTTAGGCTCAGACTTTCTGTTGGATATGGTTGACTTTTTGATCAATCTTGGTTATATTTATGCATTAGCCTTGGTTGGTTATTGGTTTGCTTCCGAAATCACTCTCTGTCAAGGTTAAGGTGCTTGGGGTGGCTTCGGACTATGGTTGGGTGACAATATTGCTTTATTGTTTATTGTTAAAGGAACACATACATTATTTTCTAAGAAGTATTTAACTCCACGTGTAACCCTAACAAGAATAGAATATTCCGAGAAGCAAGAAGAAAACCTAAAGCATTAAATTTAACCCTAGAAGACAAGTAACTTAAGGAAATATTTAATATTAAGTATTTAGCCTCCAGAATGTGAAGTTGGTCTAGACAACTCAGGAAAATAGTATAAATAAAAGTAGCTAGACCTCATTTTGTACACACGGTTTGAAATTTCCGTTGGGAAGTGTTGAAATAATGTAACTACAAAGTGTATTCTTATTATTATTTGATATATTATTCATTGTATCAATCCCCATTGTGGATTGATCATGTAGGCTATTGTAAAAGGACCAAATCCCCTTTTGTGGATTGGTCATAATACAATTGTAAAAGGCAAAAGAATAATTCGGCCCTAGAATATATCAAAGAGGCCTCAAAATATATTAAAGGTGGTTATAACCACCCAGTTTGAGAAGTCGACCCTTCCAGTGAAGAGACACTTCACACGTGCCAGATTTGTATAAATAATGAGGTTAGCGCCTCACTTAGACACACACCTCACTTGCTTATTGAGAGATAAGTTTCAAAACTGCAGTTGGAGAAGAGAGAGAGAGAGTGGTGCATCTTTGGGAGAGGATATTTTGTATTAGCTTAAGATATCTCTTGGCATTGTATTGGCTATCTATAATAAATAAGTTTTGTTTGGTTTTCTTCCTCTAGAGGGTTTCCCAGGATAAATGCCATGTCTCTTGTGATTGTGTATTTCTCATTGATATTATTTTATGTTTCTGTTATCTATTGAAATGCAAAGAATTATAATAATGTCTTAAACATTAACATGGAATCAAAGCCAAGCTGAAGAGAGAATCTTCCATAAGAGGAAACTGAAAAACATCTTTGTTGTCGTACATGCAAATTAGGGATTTTTGTTGGTGAGGTATTTCAGCACTAAAACCATCTAGAAAAGTGTACCCTCCCTCAAGGATCATTTTGCAGCCTTCAACACACATTTTCAGTGGCTAGATCTCCTAGAAAGTGAAACCCTAGTTTCACAAAGTACTAGAAAACCAAAAAACCAGAGTGTCGGAAGTACTAGAAGTACCAGAAAACCAGAAGCACCAGTCCAGAAATCTGCAGATCAAGTTTGAGGGAGTAAAAGATGGTTTTTTGAAATTCTGACTGCATCAGCTTACTCTTCTCATCTCACCGCATCTATTCCCTGGATTAGAATTTCAAAATTTGAAGTTTGAAAAATTAGGGTTTCCTCATAAAACTCTAAGTTGCAGTTGTAGTTGCAGTCCCAGAAATAGTTGCAGTATTAACTGCAGTTTCAGTTATTGTCGTAGTACCAGTTGCAGTCACCCTTGAATTTCTTAAGAGTTGGTAATGATTATCATTGCTGCCAGATGGAGCCACTACCTACAAATGCTATCAGAGGTATGCACTCACATATGTTTAAATGGTTAAACTTTAAAGAGTATTTGCAGGAGAAGGGATCTCTTGCCATAGATCCAAATGGATATCAAGATCCAACACATTCACAGAAATGATGCAACCAATGTTTGATTATTCTGATATGCATCCATTTGTTATATTGGTCAATGTTCAATGTTATAGCTATGACCATCATTCTAACCTTTCTGAGTCAAGGAATTAGATGGATTAAAAGTTGATATCATAGAGCATATCCTCTAACCCAACCTTCTGTCAAGATAGTGTATTGTCTTAGTACAGAAGAAAGGTTGAAGAAAGCACTCGTCATCTTGAGTGAAGGAGACTTAGAAGATAAGCAAGCACTCATTCCTGAGGACAAGGCTCTAGGTTTGATTAATCAAGTTAATAAGATTCAAAGGTACACATGAAAAGTTGATGACTATATTTAAGATAGCAGTCTTTGTAAAGTATCATACTTGATAGTATGTGAGCATATAGAGGCAAATGCTAAATGTAATCATTTGTATGATACAACTAACACCTCCTCTCCGAAGAATCTCGTGTGTTAGTTCTAGGTTGCCATGGAGGAATGATTGATGAAAACACTATGAGAGTGTTGACCTCATTTTGTATTGTATTCCTTACCTTTAATATTTTCTTTAGACAAATTACAAGTGATAGCTCTAAAGGGGCTACTGTGATAATTGTTCATGCTATTTCTTTATATTATCAAAAGGATATTATTATTGCTTGTTTTTTTGTTGACCTTGCTCTAGGTCACGGGTAATAACCCTAAGGAAGCTATAGTGAAGGTTACAAAAGGCAACGTACTAAAGTAGAGACCATAAATGAAGCAATCATCATTGGAAAAGAAGAAGGTGGCTTGTATAAGCTAAAGGGTCACTCAAAAGTCGCCATGATCCATGCCATTGAGAATCCATGTGAACTTTGGCATAGAATATTAGTTCACATTAACTACAAGGTGCTACCATAGATATGCAAAGTTTTCACAGGTTTACCATAAATCAAGGTTGATCATGAAGGCGTATGCAATGGATGTGCACAAGGGAAGAACATCAAGAGCCCTTTTTTCGAAGAGAGACAAAAAAACAGAAGGATTCCTAGAGATCATTCATTCAGATGTATGTGGCCCAATGCCAGCATTCTCCATTAGTGGGTATGTATATTATGTATCACTTATTCATCATTATTCTCATAATACCTGGGTATATTTCTTGAAATCTAAAGATGAAGTGTTCAACAAGTTCAAGGAATTCAAAGCCTTGATAAAGAATCTTTCTGAAAGAAAGATTAAGATACTTAGGTCAGATAATGGAGGAGAATATACCTCAAAAGAGTTTGTGAACTTCTACAAAGATGTTGGGATCAAGAGGGAACTCACTTCTCCCTATAATTCTCAACAAAAAAGTGTGGCTGAAAGAAAGAATAGAACGATAATGGAAGCCGTGAATACCATGATCCACGATCAAGATATTCCTATGTGCTTATGGGCAGAAGAAACAATAACAGCCGTATATGTGCAAAACCGATTGTCCCATAGTGTACTTGGGCTCAAGACCCAAAAAGAGATGTTCAACGGAAAGAAGCCAGAGGTAAGCCATCTCAAAATATTTGGCTATCAAGTATTTATACATATACCGAAAGAGAAAATAAACAAGTTGGAACCCTCAAGAAAGAAGGAAATATTTGTGGGAAATTGTGAGGTCTCCAAGGCCTTCAGGATCTATATACCAGGTCCCCATCACATTGAGATCAATAGGGATGTGACCTTTTATGAATATGCAATGCTCAAGAAATCGATAAAATGCGAGCTTGAAGAGGTATATGAAGAGGAACCTGTAATCCCCAGAGTTACAGAATCAATGAGGGACGTTCCCAGAGCTGTTGAACTAGTAAGGGAAGTTGTAACTTCCCCTGATGAGGAAATTCTAGAAGACCATGACATAATAGAGTTTCAAGAACCTCCTTAGCTGAAAATATCCCATAAAAGAAAGCCAACTTGGGCTAGTGAGATTATTCAAGATGGAGAGAAGTATGGTGTTCTCGAAGGAACCATGAGACATGTGAAGAAACCTAAACCATTCTCTAGTTATATGTCTTTGATCTGTGATCTCCTAGAAAAGGAGCCTACCTTTTTTGAAGAATCCATTCAGAAGGAAGAATGGGTAGATTCCATGATAGAAGAATACCAATCCATAATAAAGAACGATGTATGGGAAATAGTTCCCAGATTGAATACAAAGGATGTGGTATCAGCCATATGGCTCTTCAAAATAAAACATGCTATCGATGGAAGTATTGAGAAGTATAAAGAAAGATTTGTAGCTTGTGGCTTTTCTCAAAAAGAAGGCATTGACTATGAAGAGACATTCACTCCTATAGCCAAATACACTTTGATCAGAACCATCATAGCTCTTGTAGCTAAGATGAAGTGGAAGTTACACCAAATGGACATAAAGACAACTTTCCTAATTGGTGTTATTGAAGAGGAAGTGTATATAGAGAAACCTTAAGGATTTGAAGTTGAAGACATGAAGTCTCATGTTTGCAAATTGAAGAAATCCATGTACGTATTGAAGCAAGATTCTAGAGCTTGGTATGGCCGAATAGACAACTTTCAGATGAGCTTGGGCTTTACCAAGAGTAAAGAAGATTCTAACCTCTAATTCAAGGTTCTAAATGATGAGCCAATGATATTACTGCTATATGTGTATGACTTATTCTTAACCAGAGAAGAAAAGCTCATCACTGAATGTAAGAAGAGACTTGCCTCAGAATTTGAAATAAAATACCTTGGCCTAATGAATTATTTCTTAGGTCCTGAGGTATGGTAGAGTCTAGAGAGGATATTCCTTAATCAAGGGAAGTATGCAGTCAAAATCCTTTACAGATTCAACATGTTGGAATGCAAGTCCATGAATACACCCATGGAAGCGAAGCTAAAGCTATTGGTCAACACTTTATTAGAATTAATTGATGCCACACTTTATAGACAAATTATTGGATCGTTGATGTACCTGATGAACACTAGACCAGACATTTGTTTTGCTGTGAACATCTTGAGTTAGTTTCTAGTATAACCCATATATGTTCACCTAGTGGCTACAAAACATAAGATGAGGTAACTTAAGGGTACAATAGATTGTGGTTTTAGCTATGATGGAGATCATGATTTCACATTGAGTGGATATATTGATGCAGATTGGGAAGGAAGTGTTTTTGACAGGAAAATCACTTCAGGATGTTATCTCAATTTGGGATGAGCCATGATCTTATGGCAGAGTAGGAAGCAATCCAGCATTTCTCTCAGCATAGCAGAAGCATAATACATTTTTGCATGTTTTTCCAACTGCGAAGCTATATCACTTCAAAAGTTGTTGACTGGTCTATTTGACCGAGGGATGGAAGAAACCACAATCCTATGTGACAACCAAAGCTGCATAAAGATGACAGAGAATCCTGTATTCCATGACAGGTCGAAGCACATAGAGATCCAATATCATTACATTCGTGACATGGTACAGAGAGGAGCCATAAAGCTCTAGTATGTTAGAATAGATGAAAAGGTTGATGATGTGTTGACCAAGCCTCTATCTCGTGTAAAGTTTGAGTACATTCGAGATAAGATTGGTATAGTCTGAAAGGACCTTCCTCGAAATGGGGAGTAGTTGTTGTGATAAGACATCTCTTGCTTCTAGCTCTATGGCTGTGACGTAAAGCAAGACGATGTGATGAGACTAGAACTGTTCTTCCAGCTTGAGAAGCTGTGACGTAAAGCCATTCTAGTATCCTACTTCCAGCTTGATTGTTGTGACATAAGGAAGGACAGGTATCTTTCTTCCAAACTTATGATTGTGACGTAAAGAAAGAATATGTGATGAGACAAGTACTGTGCTTCCGGCTTGACAGTTGGGATGTAAAGCCAGTCTATTATCTTTCTTCCACCTTGATTGTTATGATGTAAAGCAAGACAATGTGATGAGACTAGCATTGATATTCTGGCTTGATAGCTGTGATGTAAAGCTAGTCTAGTATCTTGCTTCCAACCTGATGGTTGTGACATAAAGAAAGACACTGAGATGATACTAGAATTGAGATTCCGGTTTGACAGTTGTGACATAAATCCAGTCTAGTATCATGCTTCCATCTTGATTGTTGTGACGTAAAGAAAGACGAGTTTCTTTCTTCCATATTGACTGTTGTGACGTAAATCAAGACTATGAGATGAGACTAGAACTGTGATTCCGTCTTGACAACTGTGACGTAAAACCAGTCTAGTATCCTGCTTCTAGCTTGATTGTTGTGACGTAAAGCAGGACTTGTTTCTTTCTTCCAGCTTGACTGCTATGACGTAAAGAAAGACGAGCAATGTGCTTCCAACCTTACAGTTATGACGTAAAGCTAGTCCAGTATTATGATGATGATCCGTCCTCATGCTGTAATGAATATGTATTAGTTTTATACTAATACATATTGATGTAGATGATGATTGCATTCCTTTGAGAATGACGATGTTGCCAATGAAGAAAACTTCTGATGATTTATAGATATGCCAGTCAATGTTCCAAGATGATATTGATGATGTTGTCCTCTCACCGACTTGATGCTATTGATGATGTTGTCCTCTCTGTCTAACCTAATGTTGTTGAAGAATACCCTTCTTGTTAAGGGGGATTGTTGAAACAATGTAACAACAAATTGTATTCTTATTATTATTTGATATATTATTCATTGGATCAATCCCCATTGTTGATTGATCATGTCAACTATTGTAAAAGGACCAAATCCCCTTTTGCGGATTGGTCATAATATAATTGTAAAAAGCAAAAGAAGAAGTTGGCCCCATAATATATCAAAGAGGCCCCAAAATATAATAAATGTGGTTATAACCACCCAGTTTGAGAAGTAGGCCCTGCTAGTGAAGAGACACTTCACTCGTGCTAGATTTTTATAAATAAAGAGGCTAGCACCTCACTTAGACACACAACTCACTTGCTTATTGAGAGACAAGTTTCATAACTGCAGTTGGAGAAGAGAGAGAGAGAGTGGTGCATCTTTGGGAGAGAATCTTCTGTATTAGCTTAAGTTATCTCTTGGCATTGTATTGGCTATCTATAATAAGGAAGTTTTGTTCGGTTTGCTTTCCCTAGAGGGTTTCCTAGGATAAATGTTGTGTCTCTTGTGATTCTGTATTTCTCAGTGATTTTGTCTTATGTTTCTATTATCTATTGAAATGCAAAGAACTATAATAATGGATTAAAAATTAATGGGAAGAAGTGTGCACTATAGAAACTGGGCAAGTGCGCAAGTATGGGGAGCAGTTGCAACTGACAGCTGCTGCAATCTATATTCCTGGTTTAGGCTTGAACTTTATATCGGCCTATGGTTGGGTGAAAATATTGTTATATTTTCTATGTTTAAATGAGAACATCTATTACTTTCTAATAGGTTATAGGCCCACACTATCTTCAGACAGTCTAACTATTGGGATATATATTGGGAGGATTTGATCAATTATAGTTGTAGTTGCAACAAGATTTTGCTACAACAACGAAACACTAAACCTCTTGTGGAGGCACCTTAAGTAAAGATATTGACTTAATTTCTAGATATCCTAGTGTGCCCTAGTCTAGCGCATCTCTTGGTACTTGCAGCAAGCTAAGAATTCAAGTTTGAGTTTTTGGTCAAAAGTTGACCAAGTCAAAGCAGTTATGAATTACTCTATGAAGTCATAAAACAAGTTAGAAGGGGATTCTAAATCAGAGTGTGGAATACAAGGATTGAACTCATCCTTTCTAATAATAAATTGTTGGATATTTTGAAAGGAAAGATCGTGGAACCAAAATTCAAAGAAAGAAAAGAGAAGGAACCTCAAAACATTGCAGTTATGGAAAAATTCAAAGACAGTGACATCAATTCCATGACTATCATACTGGACTCTATAAAAGATCACTTGAAACCCTACATCTCTCATATTGAGTCATCTAAGAATATGTATGATTCCCTAACAAACCTTTTCTCAGTCAAAAACATTGGATAGGTAATGAGTCCGAATAATGAGCTCTGGGATATGAAAATGAATGATGATGACAACATAACATCATACTTTGTGAGAATATCTCGGTTAATAGATCAACTACATGTTATTGAAGAGATCATTTCAGAGAAGGAACCAGTAAATATAGTACTCAATGGTCTTCCCAAGACATGGGATGCATTTTCCGCAAGCATGAACACAAGGAAGGAGTATTCTACATTTGAAGAACTTTGGACTTGTTGTGCACAAGAAGAATCAAGGATTAGTGCAAAAGAGAAACCCCAAAATAAATATGATGATCAAGCCTTCACAAGAAGGTTCAAGAATTTCAGGAATAAAAGGAAGCTTGGCTCAAGGAAGAAGCCATATCAAGAGAAAGATATGTCAAAAACACAATTCTTCAACTGTAAAAAATATGGTCAATGCAAGGATCACTGTCTCGAGCTAAAGAAAATGAAGAAAACACATGAAGCATCAGTTGTCGAATAAAGGGAACCCTCAAAGAAGGCCAAGTAGGATAAAACAAACTTCTTCTTCTAATATACGGTAACAATATTCTTCATAACTCATGTACATACCATGTTTACATAGTTTATGTACATATCTCCCATATCTATTTCTTAGAATATAAGATGTTCAATGATAAACAATAGCTATGGAAGAATAAGAATATAAGGATTGTTGTCATGATGACTACAAGTCAAGCAATACACATGAAAAGATGAAGTACATCGAAAATCCTTGGTAACAATTCATGTGGAAGTTATTAACATAAGTAATAGCTGGAAGATAATCTTCAATCAAAATCAAACTTGAAGAAACCTAGAAGATGTAAAAATAGAAAGAATTCAACAATCAAGAGGAAATTATAAAAATACTTGTCACACTTTGCATAAGGAAATAAGGATGCAAACAAAAGCCTGGAGTCTCTTAGTTGGAGGGAGCCGACTATATAATTCCAAAAGAAGAGCATGCATTCATACATGAAGCAAGGATTAGGAGAGATATAATCCTAACTAATATGATCCATCAATGATTATCAAGTATCTATCCATGTTTCCATTGATGGTAGTAGCCATAAAAAGAAGCATGTGTTCAATTTGACTTTAGAAGAAGTCTTCTTCGAAAAGAAGCCTTAAAGTATCCATGGTTTTCCATCCATAGCCATGATCCTATGATGAAAGGAAGAAATCAGAATCTTCAAGGCATGGAATCTATAGAAAACTCCATGGACCCAAGAGCTAAATAGAAACATGAAGAAGAACATGAAGATTCCAAGAGAGAAAGAAAAGGTAGAACAACCAGCCATTATATCGAGAATCACAAGACTACCAGCTTGATATGAACCCTATAGAAGCAATCAAGTAGAAGAAACAATTTTTTTTATGAAGAACAGTGTATGGAAATCTTATGAATGAAAGCATTGTGAGATCCATAACTAAAGGCTCTCCCAGATGGAGGGAGAGGACTACAATGATAGCTTTTTCCATACATACCTCTACCTGAGACATTATATCTCATGAAATATCCATGGGTTGGAGTTTACATCAGATGAATGTAAGGAATGTTCTCCTCAATAGAGTAATTGAACAAGAAGAATATGTAGAGCAACCTCAAGGTTTTGAGGTATACTAGAAAGAGACTCTTGTATAAAGATGGAAGAATATCTTGTATGGATTCAAACAACTTGGTGCAGAGCCTCCAATGCATAGCAGAAGCATGGTGAAAACATTATATAATCGAGATATTTTATGAAAATGGTTACTCAAAAGTCTAGGATGATGTTTTTCTAATCCATGACAAACTCTCATGATGAGAAAAGAAGTACCACTTGGATATGTTCAAGTTTGAGCCTTTCCACAATGTTATGAGATAACATGAAATAAAAGAGTTGAATCCAAGTATGATATACTATAATGACCAGATCTATATGAATCCTTCAGAGAAAACCAATGTTCCAGAAATACTGAAGTACATTGAAATTGAGCATTACATTCTCTGTGATGAAGTCCAGAAAAGAGAAGTGATTCTCCAATATTTATCTCCACAAATGAGCAGATAGCAGGCATTTTAGTAAATCCTTTGTCCAAGATGAAAGAGTTTGCATACTTAAGAAACAAGCTAAATATTGTGGAGACAACTTCCTTATTAAAAGGGAAGAGATGACTCCCAGGTTGGGAGGGAGAACTGAAGTGCTATTGATTTATGGAAAGTCATTTTTCAAGTTCAAAAAATGGTCCAAGATGAGAAGTTCCTTTCCATTTCGGAAAGTGGTTTGAGATTTATGATAGACAGGCATTTTCCAGTTTGGAAAATGGGTCAAATTAGGCATTCATTTTCATAATGAAAATGGTTTGATGGATTGCTAATGTAGCATAAAAAAAAATTCCCCTTGTGTCTAGTGTGGGGGAATGGTCTAGGACATTCTCTCTTCCTGGAAGTGATTCTCAGCAGTGATCAAGAAGACTGTTCTGCCTCGTTGGATAACCATTCTTTCAAAGCTCAAAGTTCTGAGTAGATTCAAAGAATGGTCAATTTTGGAGGTTGGTGTAGGACAATCATTTCCTTAGGAAATGGTCCATACAGTCATTCCCTAGGGAAGATTCATTCTCTCCAAGTTTCACTTTGCTTAGTGTCGAAGGAATGGCCCAGATAGGTGAATGGTCTAGGTTCAACAATCAGGGATAGACACTCTCTAGGGAAGACTCATTCTCTTTAGGTTTCACTTTGTTTAGTGCCAGAGGAATGGCCCAAATAGATGAATGCTCCAGGCTTAGAAATTAGGACAGTTATTCTTCTAGGTTTGAGAAGAATAGTCCAGTAGCTGATGACTGATGTTTTACCTTCTAAGGGAAGATGCTCTTCTGGATCTCATAGATGTCAGTGGAAGAATGGCCTAGATGACTCTGTTTATATCATCATATTGTTTTCCTGTGCAAGTTGATATCAAATAATATGATTGCTATGGAGACTGTATCTCTCTAGACAATAGATGTATGCTAATGTGGTGGATGTGTCCCACTGGTTGTGACCATCTGTCATGGATTAAGTAGCTATGTTTTACTTGGTGTGGTAGTGTACCACTGGAATGTAGTTGTGTACTACTATGGATAGACACAGTTGTGTTCTATTGAATGACATTATTTTGATTACCATGTAGACTATCAGTTGTGTTGATATTTTCTAAGGCATATAGGTTGAGATAGATCTCTATGACTTGATTAGAAAATAATCCTATATTGAAATTCCTATACGAATGGTCTCTGTAGTCCATAGCATAGCTTTTAGCTCTATTGAGAAAATCATTCTTCTAAGACATATGTCCAGATTAGAAGAATGGTCCTTGTATCACTCTATGGAATGAGTGACTTATTCAACATCATGCTTGATTAATCAAATGGAGTATGTCTTCTAGAGATGATGCAATTGATGCTATCAGATGATAGTGATAATGGTTCTCATGATCTAATCATGACATATCCTATACAACTATGATGATCATACTGGTTGAATGGTATGTTTTTTGTATTTCCTTCAATACCTCCCTAGCTAGGAGGGAGTGTCGATATTATGGTAGCCACGTGAGGTGTTTACCTCCATGTGTAACCTTGATGAGAATAGAATATTTCTGGAAGTAAGAAGAAACCCTAGAAGACAATTCAGCTCAAGAAAATATTTAATATTAAGTATTTAGCCTCTAGAATCTGAATTCAGTCCAGACAGCTCAAGCAAAAAATAGAAATATAGGTATCTAGACCTCATTTTGTACACAGTGTAGAAATTGGGCAAGTGCACAAGTCTGGGGAGCAGCTACAGCTGACAGCTATTCAAATCTGTATTCCTAGTTTAGGCTCAAACTTTATATCATCCTATGGTTGGGTAACAATATTGTTATATTTTCTATGGTTAAATGAGCACATCTATTACTTTCTAACAATTAAAACTTTGAAGGTCTAGAAAAAAATATATTTTGATTTATTTTCAATTGAACATTATCCATACTAATTCCCTGTAATTCTATCAGTTTTCTCTAATTAAATTCCCTTCATAATCTCGATTTCACTTATTGCATCCCTGTTCTATGAAATAAATTTAAAAGGAAAAGTTTGTGTAAAAGTGACAAAGGGATAACACAACAAGGGTTAGTGATTGTTACTTTGATATTTTATTACACAGTAAATTGTTTGATTAATTGTTGAACAATATTCATGTACTAATGCCCTAACATTATACCACTTTTTTCTAATTACACTCCCTACATATTGTCCATGAACCCTATCACCCCATGTTCACTTGGAAATTAATGAATGGTTTGTTATGGATGAATTTTCATGTATCTCTTGTCAATTTTTTATCCAAGTTTTTATTCATGTAAGCAGAGTGTCATGTATGGTTGATTAAGAGCTTCATTACTAATGAGTTGCGGCTATAGGATGAGATTTTTTAGTAGGGGCACCAATGGAATAAATAAAATAGGCAAGGGAAATTGGAACTGAGGCCATATAAGGTCTAGATTTTCTATCCTTTTTGACGTTGATCCTCAATAATTGAACTGGTTGTTCCAATATAGGTTCTTTAATTGGATTGGTCATGGAATAGTGCACCATCGACCAAAAATACCTCATATCCAACTTCTTCAGAACATACATGGCATTCCTCTTCCTCCACATGTGTCCTCGTAGCTGGAATTCCCCACAAATGATGGATGGAAAGAGATCGTCAACCGGCCAACCTCTCACCATCATGGTTGTCCCACTATGTCATTTCCTTTTCGACCACCTATCAATCCCAATGTCTATAATTCCCATGTTGTTTCTCCAATTCAATATTCACATGCTAGTAAGAAACTAAAAACGGATACTTCCCAATATGTGCAAGATAAAGGAAATGTAGTTGCCTCCCCTTCTTCTCCCTCCAGTGATTCCTTGAAATATGTCTCTTCCTGCTTGCATTTGAAGGATGACTATTCCCATGTGATCAACGAGATAAATCCTCAAGGGTCTAATAAACCATGGGCTACTTCCGATAAGTCTAAGGGAAGCAACAATGAGGAAATAAAACTTGCCTCACAAAGTGGAAAATATGGTTTTTAGATTGTGTTTTTATGATTTCAATTGATGAAGATAGTGCTTAGTGGTTTTCAGTATTATTGGACATCAAGATTTGTTTTGGTATTTTGTGGATAATGTGGATGATGTGGATATTTAAATATATTTTTGGATATGATATAAAATATTTCTGATATTTAAATATTTGAAAGATATTTAAGGGAGCTACAAGGGTGGCATATAGTCAAAATGATTATTCTTTTTGTGTTATATTTTATGATTTCAAAGAGGGAAATGATGAGAGTCACAAGGGGTCCCACCTATATAGTTATTATTATTAAATACCCTTAACTATATTCGTATTATTTATTTCTCCTAAACTAATTAGTTAAGTTAAATCAAATTATCTAACAAAAGTAGTTTACCTACTTCAACTTATTTGGAAAGAATAAAATATGAATTAGAAGAAGAGACAAGTGAAGAATAGAAGGAGAAAGAAATACTAATGTTTTCTCTTTGGATGCATGATATTGTTTTAATTTTCATTCATTTCTAAGTTTATTCAAAGCCTAATTCTCTTTTTGACAATAGGGTCTTATTGTAGATAGTAAGATTCAAGACTGAACCAAAATTCTCAAACGCTTGTTTTAGAGGTGTTGATCCATCCTTGATAGTATATGTATTCTTGTATGTTTGTGGATTACGTTCCATGGGTGATAAATGATATCTTAAGCATAGAAGTTCTTCCGCATTGCAACATATTAGATATCATTGTTGGGATTAACTACATAGAGTAAGTCATTAATCTATGATGCATATCCATGAGTATTAGTCACACCTGAACAATAATTCTCATGATTTAATTGTCCACTTAGCACTCATTACATTGAATGATACTCATAGGGGTGAAGAAGTTGGATTGAAACCAACAAAATTAATCACATAGCGTCAATCATCACTTCTAGGGATTGCACCCAGTAACCAAGACTTCTCAGGTGGTCACCCACCCCAAGATGCCTCTAGCTCAAGCGCGCTTAACTTTGGGGAAAACTCCACAGTTAAGCATGCTTGAGCCATAGGCATATTACGATGGGTGACCACCCAGGAAGTCCTAGTTACTTTGTCCAAGCCCCAAAAGTGATGATTGACGCTATGCAATTAATTTCATTGGTTTCAATCCCACTTCTTCACCCCTGTCACAATCACTTGATGCAATGAGTGCTAAGTGGACTATTCAATAATGAGAATTATTGGTCATTTGAAACTAATACTCATGGATATTCATTGTAGGTTAATGCATTTCTCTACACAGTTAATCCAAAAAAATATATGTAATAAAGGATATCTTGTAGAGTCAAAATGGTAGCAGTTTGTGGCAAGATAATTCATATTATAAATTTCAGTTTTACTGGATAGTTGGAGTCTTTTTGTATGGTGTTCATCGATGATATCTAAATCAGACTTTTCTCCATTCCCTTGCATGGGTTTTGTAAGGAGAAATCACTTTTGATATGTCAAAATGAAATAAGATAAAAATTTTATTATGTGTCATATATGTGTATTTGTGACTTGGTTAATTTTTTCTTTTTTATATCCATGTTTCCTTTATCATAAAATATGTGTATATTACAAAAACAATTATGAATTTTATTTTGTATTGCAACATTCTTTTCATTAATAAATCAACTTAAATCCTAGTAATTAATACTTGCGGATTGTGATAATATTTTGATTCTAAAAAACCCAGGGTGACATTCCCGACTATCTTGTCCTAGCCATGAAAGATTAGAAAATGATTGAGTAAGGTACTTCATATCTTTTCCTCAACATGTATTTGGTGACCATACTGGGGAGATCTTCCATATCTCTCTCATTGATTGTATTCATAATTATCATTGAATATTTTTGCTTGTGTTTCTTATTCTTTGACTATTTTCTTTTCCTCATGAGAGTACCTGTTACAAGGAAGCCCAATATTGAGCATGATCTTAAAGATGAAACTAGCATTGCCTCAAATTTATTTAATACTATCTTAGAAACCATTGATATCTGAGATGAGCTTGAATGCTCATGGGACATAATTGAACAAGACATAAAAGTTCGAGAACGTTGGGAGGCCAGGAAAAGGAATCCTAGGAATCAGATGTAGATTTATTTTTCGTAAAGTTTTCATCTTCTTTTTCATGTCTTTAAATCCTCGCATCTCTGGGAGAAGAAGAGGATAGTCTCTTGAAATCACTCCTATCGCTGAAATAGGAAGAAGGAACGCTATTTTCTCAACCCAACAAGGTACTCTAAGGATAAATTTTTCTAATTTGGCTAGTTCAACTTTATCACCCTTACCCATCATTTATAAAATGGCATCTATAGGTGGCTCTGGTGGCACTAAAGGTGCCTCATCATCTTAACCTTCGACTTCATCAGTGATTGGTAGTTTGTATAGCCATCAAATTCATGTACAATCAACTACTAACCCTGCTAAGGTCATAAAAAGTATGGACTTTTTCAATTTTAGGAAGATACTACTACTACCCTATGGCATGTATCCTCCCCCTTGAACCTAGAACCTTCTACTCATCCACTACCAAAGTTTAAAGAACATATTCCTAGGTTTTTAGGAAATAACACAGTCACTACAAACAAACACTTGGTCGAATTCTCTAATTCATATCACAATATAGAAGCTAATGACAATAATACTTGCATGCGATTGTTTGTCAAATCCATCGAAGGGAAAGCAATGGAATATTTCTTTGATCTCCCTTCCAAGATTATTTCCACTTGGGAAGAGTTAGTTTACTAGTTAAAATTCGCTTATGGGCAGTTTAAGATCCCAGCTAAACAATTACGCGAATACAATAAAATCATGTACATGAACTGTGATATTATTAAGTATTTCAAACTTTGTTTCACCAAGTTGTATAATCAAATTCTTGAACTTATTCGCCCACAGAACCAAGCTTATTTTATGCATTACTATAATTCTCTACCTTCTCTTTATCAGGATAGAGTATGAAGAACTGTTCTTCTAACTTATCTATAATTCTTTCTACCTTTTTTATGCATTACTATAATTCTTTCTAACTGTTCTTCATACTTATCTAGAGTATGAAGAACAGTTAGAAAGAATAGGTCTTCCCAAGGGAGACTTGATTAAACAAACATACATGTCTACCCTCCTACAACTTGTACATGTTATGTATAATTGGATGATAGAATATGAGAGAAAGGGAAATGTCCCTTCACTTACTTCTGGGGTATCATCTTCTTCTTCATCATCATTTAGGAATACCAATGAAAACAGATTTCATCCCAAAGCCCTCATACCTTGTAGCTGGTGTAACATTTTTGAGGAAAATCATGAGGAAATTACTTGTGAGGTAAAGAAGAGTGTCAGAGATAAAATCTTTGGAAAAAGGCCCGAAACCACCATTTTTGTTCTAGATTGGGAAGAACCAGAAGATGTCATGATCATAAACACTAGGAATAAATCCTATGCTTCTAAAGGAAAATATGATCCCCCTTGTACCACTTCTAGCCCAATAACATCTTCACAAGATGTTATTGAACAAGATAGTAAAACTCCTGACAGTCAAGGAATTCCCTGCAATATTCCTTCTTCCAAATATAAAATTATCAACCAATTGTCTAATATCAAGGTCGATGCTACTCTTCTGGACATGGTTTTCATCCCTGAACAACAAAAGCATCTAAAAAATTTCATGGAAGGAAAAGATTCCACTATAGACAATCCCTCTGAAGAGGAAAAAGAAGAGGATTATATTTTAATGAAAGATCAGGTAAATAATTTTAGACACCCTGTAAAAAACCATCCATTTTTCATTTCTGTAAAAATTATGGATAAAATAGCCCATTGTTGCCTAATTGACGACAATTCAGGGGGAAGCATAATGTCGAAAATTATTATGGAAGAGTTAGGCTTATCTTGTACCAATGAAAATTATAGAAACATGTTCTCATATAATAGTCTACAACAATTGACCATAGGTGAAATAAAGACATGAATTTTGTTCTGTGCACACATCCTAAAATAAGGACAACCCTTAACATCTAGGTAATTGACATTCCAATAGGTAACTATTCTATAATCATAGGAAGAGAATGGAAATCCTTGACAGGAGGATATATTTCACTGGATGGGACACACTTATCTATTCCTTGGAATGGAAATAATATCATAGTCCTAAGGTATGGAAGAATCTCACCATACATAGAAAGTATTCCGCATCCTAATATAAACTATGTCAAGGAGGACTTAGGAGTGTACTCCATCTTTGTGTTCGGGGATGACACTATGAGGGAACAAATTGATCTGGAATATGGTATGTGGCACATGCACTTTGATGGTTCGTGATCCAACGAAGGTAATGGAGTAGGCATTATCTCATACTCAGATGTAGAAAAAAATAACAACTTTTCATATAGGTTATAATTTGGTTGCACGAACAACGTCACCAAATTTGAAGCATTATTGCTAGGATTTGAAAATGCCTATAATTTAGGTTGTGGACACCTTACAGTTTTTTGGGACTCTAAAATTGTTGTGAAACTTGTACGTAAAATATATTCTCCTAGAAATAAGTTGATGAAACGCTACACCCAATATGTTTGGATGTTTATATCGAACTTATTATCATTTAACATCACTCATGTTAAAAGGGAACTTAATTCAATGGTTGACATGTTAGTTGTTTTTGCAGCGTCTCCTACTCGACAAATTCTTCCACAAAGACTTGATTATACTTTTCAATATTTATATCATCCTCATATCCCTAAAAATTGAGAGTCGTGGTAGGTATTCCCTAGTGATGAAGGCATTTGTGATTTCATACAAAATGAACCATATAAGCCCAAGGAGATTATGTCCATGGAAAAAAACAAAATTCTGAAGGGCTTGACTCCTCTAGAAATTTCATTTTCGTTGAGTGATGCCGGAAACAAAGAAATGAATAAATAAGAGGAGTAAAAAAGGAAAGTGGATGAAACCATTCCTTGAACATTGGAACACCCGATTCCCCAAAGAAAGTTAAAATAGGTTCCCAATGCACTGATGAGGAAAAGATGAAATTCATTGGGTTGCTTCGTAAATTTCAAGATGGTTTTTCTTGGTAGTATGAGGATATTCATGGCTCTGATCCTACTCTTATAGAACATGCCATTCCTATTAAGGAAGGTATACAACTGTGATGCAGGAGCATCGCCAACTCATCAAGCGAGCCAGCATGGAGTGGAAGATAGCTGGATAAGCCAGCACACATTTTGAAAGTACTTTGGGATTTGTTGTGCAAATCTTAAATGGGCCATTTAAGAGACGACACACTTGTATTGTAACTGGACCTTGAGTGGATAGCTGTCGTCCTTAGGTAGATAAGGCATTTAAAATAGTTAATGCTGGTAGATAGAATAGTTAAGTCTAGATTTGATAGTTTAGAGTTCGAGAGGAAAAACGGATATAGACACCCTCGTTGTATTATTGTATCATTAGATGAGATATTATTCATTCAGGAGCAAGAAGAGAAGAGAAAGTAGAGAACTATGTAGAGAACATCCATGTACAAATATTGAATTAATAGAAGAAATATTTGATTCAAATCCATGGTTATGTGTCTATTCTTTGTGTATTGATTTTATGCTCATGAATATTTTCTTCCTGTCATACATTTGCTTTTATATGTTGTGTATGTGATTTCATGGTTGAATTGAAGTCTGAGAGAGAGATAGAATGAGTTTCAATTGTTTCTCTATGTGAGCTAGAAGATTCCTGCAAGGAGTGCAGTTGAATTTGTCTGCAAGGAGTGCGTTGATAGAAGGGTTCGCTTAGAGAAAGATTTTGTTCTGATTTCCTCGAGAGTGCAAATAGGCGCAGTGTTGTGCAAGGAGTGCGTAGGCCAAGCGGAGTCTCAGAATTGCGATTCTGAGCAAATTGTTGAAATAATGTTGCTACAGGAGTGCACAGGGTCGAAAGACTTCGACACTTACATAAGGTTGAAGATTTGCCGCAAGGAGTGCACGCAAGAAGTTCTCAAAGGGACGTGAGAAGTTGAGAACAAGCTCAGGAGGAGTAGGCCTTCGAATTCATCGAAGGATTTCAAAAAGAGGTTGTGCATCGAAGAGTTCAAGCAGTTGTTGAAGACTTGTGCGCAGGGTGACAAGCTCCGTGGAAGAGCATCTCGTCATTTCGAGGATTTCGTTGAGAGGAAGACAGACGGATGAAATCATCCGAGGATATCTCATGAAATTCTGTAGGCCGTTGGATCTTGCAGAGGTGCAAGGAAGTTACTGTGTAGCACAGAGAAGTTCTAATCTCAGGAGGGGTAGAGCGTTGATAAAAGTCAGCTAGGGCCATTGAAATATTCGTGAGATCACCTATCGGGATCTCGTGAAAACAGTGTTAAAGATTTGACAACGAGAATTGCGAAGTCGCGAGGTGCAATATCCCGATGGTGACGTAAGCCAAGTGGGACCACAGATCAGTGGAATACAGGTGGCAGAGATCAGAGATCTCATGATCTCGGGACTCACAAGTTAAAGGTCTATAGATTGGAAGGTTCAAGTCACGAGGTGCGAGATAACGAAAGCGCGATAGCAGAATATCGGAGTCTCGTCACATTAGGACTCAGAAAGCGGAGAAATTGGTGTTGATGGTTGCGAGTAGCGAAGGAGTGACGGCGTGAAATCACGAATGCACGATAAGGTTGTATCGACATTTCGGCGCTTCGAGTATCGGAAGGCGAAAATCCAATCACTTGGTGTCACGAGTGACGAAGTCGCAATAGGGCGAAGGCGCGATAGAGCGAAAAACCCCAACAGGGAATAGTCAGCGAGTTGACCAGCCATTGGGTCTCGCGGATTCGAGAGTCCCACGATCGAACAAGCACTCATGAAGGTGCGAGCGTCGATCCTCCAAAGGGAAGAAGAGAGGGTCAAAGCCGAGAGAAATTGTGGGGTGCAGATTTCCTGAAAGGGAAATAGAAGAGTGGTTTATCTCTTTGGGTCGAGGAAAGAGAAGGTCCTGGTGAGAGCGATCGTGCTCCGAGGAGTGCGGTTGGAGTCAGAGTGGTATCAGAGCGGGAATATATATTTTCTTTCTATAGCAGAGAGAGAGAGAATTCACCATGCCACCCAGAAGATAAAGACAGTCACCTGACCCAGAAGACAGGGAGGTGAGAAAAAGAGGTAGGCCGACACAAAATCTAGAGATAGAAAGGAAGATACGTGATCTTCGAGCAAGACTAGAAGATATGGAAGAAGTGCAGAGACACACAGCCAGTGCTAGAGATTTGAGCGACTCTGAAGGCAAAGTTGAAGCTGAACAACAGGGAGAAGTTGCAGCCGAAGATGAGCAAATGATCGATTGATTAAATCTATCGCCCAGATGAGTTCAAAGACAAAAATGGACATTCTAGCTTATGAGGGAAGTATGGATGTAGAAGAGTTACTAGATTGGATCCGAGCTCTTGAAACCTACTTTGATTATGAGGATATCAAAGAGGATAAAAAGGTTAGGCATGCTATCATGAAGTTGAAGGGACATGCAACATTATGGTGGGACGAGCTATAAGCTCATAGATGTTGCACAGGCAAACAAAATATTAAAAGCTAGGATCGAATGATTGCGAAGATGAAAGCGAAATTCATCCCAAGAGACTACCAAATTAATCTTTTTAGGAGGGTGCAGAACCTGAGACAAAAACTGATGACAGTGAAAGAATACACTGAGGAATTCTATCGAATGAACATCAGATCAGGTCATCGGGAGAGCAATGATGAGAAAGTTTCCAGATATCTGAATGGTCTTAGATACGACATTCAGGATGAATTAAGCATGGTTACCATCATAACGATGGAGGATGCTTATCAGATGGCTCTGAAAGCAGAAGAAAAGCTGAGCCGTAAGGAAGGTTAGCGAGGGCGAGGTAGAAGTCAGCCCAGAGGCAAGATAGTTGCCCAAGAGAAATTCTAGAAGCCCAAGGAGGAATGGAAGAAACCTCAGGGTAAGGTTGAAAGAGGTGGAACCCCACATCGAAGATAGCAATATACTGAATAGAGGGGACAACATAATGAACAGAGAGGAGATTATGCTGACGCAAATACTTTTTCTCGTACCAGAGGTAGAGGAAGAGGTAGAGGTGGAGTAATCACATGCTTCACATGTGGAAAGGATGGGCACAAGTCATTCAAGTGTCTAGAGAAGAAGAAGGAGGGAGGATAATCTCACATCGATGAAGCACAGAGGCATGATGTTGAGAATGAAGACACAGAAAGTGGAAGGTTGTTGATGATGCATAAAGTTCTCTTAACACTTGGGAAAGAGGTGGAGGACTCGGCACAAAGGACCAGACTATTCAAAATAGCTTGCAAAACCAAGGACTGGAAATGCAAGGTTATTGTTGACAGTGGTAGCACTGATAATCTCATTTCGACCGAGATGGTGGAAAAGTTGGAGCTGGAGACAACTGATCACCCGAATCCATATAAGGTATCGTGGCTACAGAAGGGACATTAGGTGAGTGTCACTAAACAATGTTTAGTTGAATTCAAGATAGGGGGATATAATGATAAGTTCTTATGTGATGTCATTCCCATGGATGTATGTCATTTATTGCTGGGTAGACCATGGCAATATGACAGAAATGTGGTTCATGATGGGAGAATGAACACATATACCCTGGAGAAGGATGGGAGGACACACTGATTGCTTCCAATAAAGGATAAAGAAGTGAATCCGGAAGTAAGCAACACAATACTTCTCATGAGTGGGAAGGAGCTTCTTACCGAAATGGAGAAGAAGGAAGATCCACAATTATTTGTTGTCAGAAAGCCGAAGATTGTCCTGACTAGCATAAGAGTGGACGACTTACTAGATAAGATTCAGGAACTACTAGAAGAGTTCACTGACATTATCGTGGATGAATTACCTCATTCGTTGCCACCGATGAGGAGTGTGAGTCATCACATTGATCTCATACCAGGAGCCAGTTTGACGAATAAAGTTGCATACAAATTGACACCACAGGAAAATGAGGAGGTCAAGAACCAGGTCCAGGATTTGTTGGACAAAGGATTGGTCAGGGAAATCTTGAGTCCATGTGTCGTTCCAACAGTTCTTAGTCAGAAGAAATATGGAGGTTGGAGAATGTGCACTAATTCAAGAGCGATCAACAAAATTACCATCATGTACAGATTTCCACTGCCAAGAATGGATGATCTGATGGATTGGCTGAGTGGGGCAAATTATTTTTCAAAGATTGATCTGAAGAGCGGATATCATCAGATTCGCATGAGGGAAGGTGGTGAATGGAAGACAACATTCAAGACAAACGAAGGCTTGTATGAATGGCTGGTCATGCCATTTGGTTTGACAAACACGCCAAACACATTCATGAGACTGATGAATGAAGTTATAAAGGAGTTCATAGGGAAATTTGTCGTCGTATATCTGGATGATATACTGATCTTTAGTAAAACCAAGACTGAACATTTGAATCACTTGGCTATAGTGATGAGGAAGCTACAGTAAGAGAAGTTGCTGATCAACATGAAGAAGTCCTCATTTCTGAAGACATAGCTCATTTATTTGGGTTTTGTTATTTCGAAGAATGAGTTGAAGATGGATCCGAGTAAGGTGGAAGTGATCAAGAATTGGCATCACCGAGAAATGTTTTCGAGGTGAGGAGTTTCCATGGTTTGGCTAGTTTTTACTGAAAATTCTTTAGGTATTTCAGTGGAATTAGAGCAGCAATGATGGACACAATGAAAAAGTGACATAAGTCTTTTCATTGGAAAACAGAGGCTCAGAAGAGCTTCAATCTGTTGAAGAGGAAGATAACGGAACGAATAGTGTTGGTGTTGCCGGATTTCAAGAAGACATTTCAGGTGAAATGTGATGCAAGCGGATATGCCATAGGAGCGGTCTTGAGTCAGGAAGACATACCAGTTGCATATTTCAGTGAGAAGCTGGATGAAGCAAAGATGAAATACTCCACGTATGATAAAGAGTTTTATGCCATCATACAGGCGTTGAAGAAGTGGAGGCATTACTTAATCCCAAAGGAATTTGTATTGTACAACGATAATCATGCATTGTAGTTTGTGAGTCAACAAGAGAAGTTGAATCAGAAACATGCAAAATGGGTAGAGTATATGCAGAATTTCACGTTTGTAATCAAACACATTTCTGGAACATCTAACAAAGTGGCTGATGCTTTGAGCAGGAAATGTATGTTGCTGGAGGAGTTCCGAGTCAAAACATTTGGTTTTGAAAATCTGAAGGACATGTATGCAGGTGATGCAAATTTTGCAGAGGCATATGAGGCAGCTGAGAATCCAGTTCTTAGAGACAGGAGTCCGTGGATAGATTATATGATCTAGGAGGGATTGTTGTTCAGAGGCAATCAACTATGTATTCCGAATTGCTCCATGAGGGAGAACTTGTTAAAGGAGAAGCACAGTGGTGGATTGGCGGGACATTTTGGCCATGACAAGACTTTCGCGAAGCTGAGCGAATCATATTTTTGGCTAGGCATGTGAGAATATGTCAAGAGGTTTGTTGACAGGTGTCAAATTTGTCAGCATTCAAAGGGGAGAAAGAAAAATGCAGGTCTTTATCAGCCATTTCCCATACCAGAGAGGCCATGGGAGGCAATTAGCATGGATTTTGTATTGGGTTTTCCGAGGATGCAAAGAGGGGTCGATTCCATCTTTGTGGTGGTAGACAGATTTTCAAACATTGCACATTTCATTCCATGCTAGAAGACCAGCGATGCGACTCACATAGCGAATTTTTTTTTCAAAGAAATTGTGCGACTTCATGGATTGCTGAGAAGTATAGTATCGGACAGGGATACCAAATTCGTAGGGCATTTTTGGAGGATGCTATGGAAGAAGCTAGGAACTAACTTGGATTTTAGTTCTTCTTATCATCCCCAGATGGATGGACAGATAGAGGTGGTCAACAAAAGTCTGGGAGACTTGCTGAGGAGCTTGGTGACAGAACACCATAGCAGCTGGGACAACATATTGCCACAGGAAGAGTTTGCATACAATGATTCAGTGAATCGAAGTACAGGAAAAAGTCCATTTGAGATTGTGTATGGGACACAACTGAGAGGAGTTTCTGAACTTAGGGAGTCAGAACAGACTACGAGTAGCAGCGCTAGTGCAGAAGAGTTTGCTGAAGCGATGAAAGAACTTCACAGCAAGGTGAAGCAGCAATTGATAGACTCAAATCAGGAGTACAAGCACAGAGCAGATCAACATCGAAGACAACTTTAGTTTGAAGTTGGTGATCTAGTTATAGCACACTTGAGGAAGGGAAGGTTCCCAAGGGGAACATACAACAAGCTGAAAATGAAGAAAATTGGGGCATGCAGAGTCCTAAAGAAATTGGGAGAAAAAGCTTATGAGATTGAATTGTCGAATGACATCGGAATATCTCCGATATTCAATAAGGCAGATTTATACCCATATGAGGCTGGAGAAGAAGAAACTGGAACTGAGGAACCAGTGATCGAGTGGACAAAACAATTGCCAGTTGCAGAGAGACCGCAGATGGAGTGCATACTGGACAAGCGAGTGGTTAAGAAAACCAGGCGAAAGCAGTATTTTGAGTACCTGGTCAAGTGGAAGAATCACCCAGTGGAAGATGCCAGCTGGTAGACTGAAGCAATGATACAGAAGCATGGACAGACCGTGCAGGAGCTCATGGAAAGGAGCCCATGAAAATTTTCAAGATGAGGAGTATGATGCAGGAGCTTTGCCAACTCATCAAGCGAGCCAGCGTGGAGCGGAAGACAGCTGGATAAGCCAGCACACATTTTGAAAGTACTTTAGGATTTGTTGCGCAAATCTTAAATGGGCCATTTAAGAGACGACGCACTTTTATTGTAATTGGACCTTGAGAAGATAGCTCTCGTCCTTAGGTAGATAAGGCATTTAAAATAGTTAATGCTGGTAGATAGAATAGTTAAGTCTAGATTTGATAGTTTAGAGTTTGAGAGGGAAAATGAATATAGAAACCCTCTTTGTATTATTGTATCATTAGATGAGATATTATTCATTCAAGAGCAAGAAGAGAAGAGCAAGAAGAGAACTGTGTAGAGAACATCCATTTACAGATATTGAATTAATATAAGAAAGCTTTGATTCAAATCCATGGTTATGTGTCTATTCTCTGTGTATTGATGTTATACTCATGAATATTTTCTTTCTGTCATACATTTTATTTTATATGCTATGTATGTGATTTCATGGTTGAATTGAAGTCTGAGAGAGAGATAGAATGAGTTTCAATTATTTCTCTAAGTGAGCCAGAAGATTCCTGCAAGGAGTGCAGTTGAATTTGTCCGCAAGGAGTGCGTTGACAGAAGGGTTCTCTTAGAGAAAGCTTTTGTTCTCATTTCCTCGAGAGTGCATATAGGCACAGTGTCGTGTAAGGAGTGCACAGGCCAAGTGGAGTCTCAGAATTGTGATTCTGATCAAATTATTGAAAGAATGCTGCTACAGGAGTGCGCAGGGTCGAAAGACTTCGACACTTAGATAAGGTTGAATATTTTCTGCAAGGAGTGCGTGCAAGAAGTTCTCAAAGGGACGTGAGAAGTTGAGAACAAGATCAGGAGGAGTAGGCCTTCGAATTCATTGAAGTATTTCACAAAAAGGTTGTGCATCGAAGCATTCGAGCAGTCATTGAAGACTCGCGCACAGGGTGACAAGTTCCATGGAAGAGCGTCTCATCATTTCGGGGATTTCATTGAGAGGATGACAGACAAACTAAATCATCCAAGGAGATCTCGTGAAGTTCTGTGGGTCATTGGATATTGCGGAGGTGTAAGGAAGTTACTGCATAGCGCAGAGAAGTTCTAAGCTCAGGAGGGGCAGAGTGTTGATAAAATTCGGCTAGGGCCGTTGAAATATTCGTGAGATCGCCTATCGGGATCTTGTGAAAACAATGTCAAAGATTTGACAACGGGAATCACGAAGTCACGAGGTGCGATATCCTGACGGTGACATAAGTCGAGTGGGACCACAGATCAGTGGAATACAGGTGGCATAGATCAGAGATCTCGCGAGCTCGGGACTCGCAAGTTAAAGGTCTATAGATTGGAAGGTTCAAGTTGCGAGGCACGAGATAGCGAAAGCGCGACAGCATAATATCGGAGTCTCATCACATTGGGACTCGAAAAGTGGAGAAATCAGTGTTGAAGGTCAGGAGTAGCAAAGGAGCAAGGGTGTGAAGGAGCGAATGCGCGATAAGGTTGTATTGGCATTGCAGTACTTTGGGTATCAGAAGGTGGAAATCTGAACGCTTGCTGTCACGAGTGATGAAGTCACGATAGGGCGAAGGCACGATAGAGCGTAAAACCCCGACAGGGAAAATTCAGTGAGTTGACCAGCCATCGGGTCTCGGGGATTCGAGAGTCCCACGATCAAACAAGCACTTGCGAAGGCGCGAGCGCCGATCCTCCGAAGGGAAGAATAGAGGGTCACAGCCGAGAGAAACTGTGGGGTGCATATTTTCCAAAAGGGAAATAGAAGAGTGGTTCAGCTCTTCGGGACGAGGAAAGAGAAGGTCCTGGTGAGAGCGATCGTGCTCCGAGGAGTGCGGTTAGCGTTAAACTGGTTAGGAAAAAACAAAGACCCATTAACCCCACACTTGAAGCTACTATTAGAAAGGAGTTGGAAAGAATCTTGAAAGTTGGGATAATTTTTCCTGTTAAGTATTTTGAGTGGGTTTCCAATTTGGTTCCTATTAGGAAGACAACTGGTCAGATTTGATTGTGCATTGATTTTCGTGCATTGAATAGAGCTATTGTAAAAGATCATTTTCCTCTCCCTAATATGGAAATGATTTTGCAACAAGTTGCAGGGTCACAAATGATGTCCTTACTTGATGGTTTTTTCAGTTATAATAAGATCAAGGTAAAAAGGAATGACAAATACAAAATGAATTTGACTACACGCTAGGACACATTTTCTTATGAACGCATGACTTTTGTCTTATCTAATATAGGTGCCACTTTCCAAAGAGCTATGAAGATAGATTTTGATTATCTGTCCGGTAGGATTATTTAGGTTTATCTTGATGACTTGAATGTATATCCAAAGAACCGATTGGATCATTTTGGTCATTTTAGAAATTTTCTCATGCAATGCAGAAAGTTTGACATTTCTTTAAATCCTTCTAAGTATATCTTCGACGTTACCAAGGGAAATCTCCTTGGACATATTGTTTCTAATTTAGTAATAAGCACAGATCCTGAAAGGATCGCCAGAATTTTGAACCTTCCTGGCCCCACTTCCAAAAAGGAGGTTCAAGGCTTTAAGGGCATCATAAAATTTGTTCGTAGATTTTTTCTTGATTTTTTTGTAATGGTGAAACCAATTCACAATATTCTCAAGCAAGATGGATCCATTTCTTGGACCAAAGATGTCAAGAATGATTTCATAAATATTAAGAAGGCAATTAGTTCGGCACTAGTTTTGGCGAAGCCGGACTTTGGGAAATATTTTATTATATACACTAATTCCTTGGAGGAAGCACTTTATGTTATTCTCATACAATGTGATGACCAGAATAACAAAAAACCAATAACTTATATGAGTAAAAGATTATCAGATGATGAATTCAAATATTCTTATATCGAAAAAAAATATTTCTCTTTTGTTAAAGCTATGGAGAAATTTCACCACTTTATCCTAGGAAAGAACACACTGGTAAAAGTCCCTTTTCCTACTATCACGATTTTTCTTTCACAGACTTATCTTTTAGGGAAGCTTTCACATTGGCTTTACATGATCAAGGAGCATGATTTAACAATTAAGGGATGAGACTTATCCCTTCACTTGGCTCAACATGATGAAGAAAGTGAAGAAATTGATGAACAATATAATCCTCTTTCAATACTATTTTACATTGATAGTCAAACACTTCCTATAGTTGAACATCCCTGGTATACAAATCTGGTGTATTACTTGCAAAATCAGAAATTTCCAAATAGCTTAGATACTCATCAAAGGAGAAGGCTTTGTCTTGAATCTTCCAGATATGTTATTTTAGGAGACTTCTTATTCATGATATATGTCGATGGTATATTAATTCGATGTGTGAATAATGAGGAAGCACACAAACTATTACAAGAAATCCATGGATCTTTAGATTCTGTTATTCATGTGGGTGGCCACTTTTCTGCTAAAACTTGTGCTTTTGAAATCATCAGAAAAGGGTATTACTAGACCTCAATTTTTTGAGATTCTTATAAATTTTCAAGATCTTCTGACAAGTGCCAAAAATTAGCTGGGAAAGAATGTCTTTCTTCCATGCCTTTGCAACCTGTCCTCCCTGATTTTCGTTTTTCAAAATGGGTTATGTACTTTATCTATCCTATTAATCCTCCATATTCAATAGGACAAGTTTTTATCTTAACAACCACATATTATTTCAAAAAGTTAACTAAAATTGTCCCACTTGAACATTCACAAGATGAATAGGTTATTTCTTTCCTTGAAACTAATATTTTCTCCATATTTGGCATTCCTTTAGAAATTATTACAGACAATGGTCCCACTTTCATTTATGCTAAGATGAATCAGTTTCTAGCTAATATGGGTGTCAAACATTTTACCCTATCATCTTATTACCCTCAAAGAAATGGGCAAGACGATTATACTAAAAAAAATTTAGTTAGGATCATCAAGAGGCTCATTGAAGATAAGCCTCATCAATGGAACACCCTCCTCACTTACACCTTGTGGGAAGATCACACTGTTAGAATATAAGTGGATGTGCTCATTTTACCATTGAAAATACCCTTGTCACCCAACCATAGGTTGAAGCCACCCTCCGAGCACCTTAACCTTGATAGAGAATCACTTTGGAAATAAACCCTAGGCTAGATAGCCAATCAAAGGGTAGCACACCTTTCCCCAAGGATAGTGCATCAACAAGAGCTGATCAAAAAGTCCAAAACCTAGCCAAGAGATATTCTAAGCATAACTACTAGCTGCAATAGCTACAACGACAACTCTCCTCCAAAACTACGCAGAAACTGGGCAACTGCAGTGCACACAAGTGTTGTTGTGCAATTCTGAGATTGCCTGCCAGAATGAGAACTGGCCTCCTATATTTATACTAATTCTGGCTAACTGCCTGGGCTGACTTTTTATTTTAGGTGTCTATATTTTCAATATATATTATTATTTCTTGTTGACTTCTTCTCTTGGAGGATAATAACCTAATATAAATTATTTTCTTAAGTTGACAAGTCTTCTAGGGTTATTAGCCAACTCATTAGGGTTTCTTCTTGCTTCACGGAGTATTCTATCCTTGTCAGGTTTACACGTGGAGTTAAATACCTCCCACATCTACCATAATATCAACAATCCCTCCTAACTAGGGAGGTATTACAGGTAATGGTCTTGAGCACAAAACATACCATTCACCCGATAGCATCAACATTGTTATATAGACTAGATCATGAGCACCATCATCATCATCAACTGCATCATCTCTCAAAACCATACTTTCTCTGAGTAATCAGACATGATTCTCACTCCACGGAGTGATACAAGAGCCATTCTTCTAATCTAGAAGAGTAAATGTTCTGAACTATTTTCTGTTTGGAAAATCTCTATTCATCATTCATCTGGCTGATAATTATTTACCAAACTGCTGACAGTATTCAAGGTAATCAGAAAAAGAATAGAACACAACTGTGTCTATCCATAGTAGTACATAACTACAATCCAATGGTACACTACCACACCAAGTAGCAAACAAGTACTTGATCTGTAACGTATAGTCATGAACAGTGGAACACATCTACTATCATACAGTCTTCATAACAATCATCTGATATCAACCTGCACAAAAACAATGTTATGATATAAACTAAATCATCTGGGCCAATATTTCACTCACATCTATGAGATCTGAAAGAATATCTTCCCTCAAAAGGTAAAACATCAATGATGAGCTATCTAGACTATTCTTCTCAAGCAATGAAGAATAAGTGTCCTGATTTCTGAGCCTAGACCATTGCCCACCCTAGGAAATTATTCCTACACTAATCAAAGTGCACACTAGAGAGAATATATAAACCCTAAGGAATTCATGTCTCTGATTTTTGAGCCTGGAGCATTCCCCACCCTGGGCCATTCCTCCTACACTAATCAAAGTGCACCCTAGAAAGAATGTATAAACCCTAAGGAATGATTGTTCAGACCATTTCCTCTGTTAACCACAAGAGGAAAAGACTGTCGTGTATCAACCTCCAAAACGGACCATTCCTCCTATTAACCACAATGAGAAATCGTTGTCTAGTGAGGCAGGCCAGTCTTCCTGAGTAACCCTCAAGAAGAGAGACTTCCCTAGACCAATCCCCATGTTAACCACAATGGGAAGTCGTTGTCTATGATACATCAACAATCTGGACTATTTCCTATGTTAACCACAATGGGAAATCATTTTCCATAAAAAATATCAATCCACTTTCCGAACTGGAAAGGAAACTTCTCATCCTGGACCATTTTTCAAACTAAAAAATGATTGTCCATAAATCAATACATATCATTCCTCCCTCTCAACCTGGGAGTCAGCTCTTCCTTTTTCAATAGGGAAGTCGTCTCCATGAGCTCCAACTTGAGTAAGCAAACTCTTACATCTTGGATAGAGGCTTTACAAGGATGTATGTTTATTTTCTCATCTATGGAGATATGTAATGGAGAACCTCTTTCTCCTTTCTGAACTTCATCATGGATAATGTAATTCTTGATTTTGATTGTACTTCGTTATGGAGTACTAGACTTCTTTGAAGGCTTCATGTAGCTCTGATCAATAAATTATATCATTGTTGGAACACTGGAACATATCCATGTGGCACTTATTATGTCATCATGACATTTGATCTACTGAGTAATCATCTTGATACAATATCTCTGTTATAGAGAATCTTCACCATGCTTCTACTGTGCATTGGAGGTTCTTCACCAAGTTATCTTCTTCCATCTGTATACAAGGGTCTCTTTCTGGTATGCCTCAATGTCTTCGCGGTTTCTCTTCATATGCTCTTTCTTCAATTGATTTGGAGAACAGTCTTTACATGCATCTTGATGTAGCACTCCAACCTATGGATGATATAATGACTCATGTAGAGGTATGTTTGGTTTACTAGAATGATCAATCATCATAGTCTTCTTCATCCATCTAGGAGAACCTTTAATTATATATCACGCAATGCTTTCATTCATAAGTCTTCTGTATACTTTTCTTCATCACAACTTTCAGTTATGCTTAATTGATTTCATATTAGGCTGGTAGTCTTGTGATTCTCGATGCAATGATTAGTTGTTCATGCTTCTATTCTTTCTTGGAATCTTCATGTTCTTCCTCATGTTTTTATTTAGATTTTGGGTCCATGGATTTTCTTATAGAGTCCATGCCCTAAAGATTCCACTTCTTTATTTTATCATAGGACAACGGATCTGGATGGAGAACCATGGATACTTTAAGGCTTCTCTTCAAAGAAGTCTTCTTTTGTGGTTGAACTGAATACATAGTGTCTTTCATGGTTACTACCATGGATATATACTTCATCATCTTCAATGGATCATAGGATTAGCTCCCTCCTAATCCTTGCTTCATGTAAGAGTGCATATAATTGGCTCCCTCTATCTAACAGAGTCCACGCTTTCGTCTGCATCTTTATTGTCTTCTACAATATATAATTGGATTTTTCTGTCTAGTCGAGTCCATGCTTCCATCTTGTTGTCTTCTACAAAACGTCATAAGTATTTCTCCAATTTCCTCTTGATTGTTGACTCCTTTTTGTCTTTTTTTTCTTCTAGGTCTCTTCATGATTGATTCGAATTATCTTGCAATAGCTTCCACATGATTTGTTTGATGTATTTCATTCTTTCATGTATTATGTAATGATATCAATCCTTATCTTTTTGTTCTTCCATCGGTATAGTTCTTCTTGGAACACATTATCTTCCAGCAGATAGATATACAAGATATGTACAAATACGATGCAAACAAGATATGTACAAGAACTAAGAAGAGTATTGTTACCTTCAGAAGAAGAAGTCTCTTTTTTCCTTCTTAGTCTTATTTGTAGGTTCCTTTTATTTGGAAACTGATGCTTCATGTTTCTCCTTCCTTTTTTTTAGCTTGGGACAATGATTCTTGTAGTGACCATACTTTCGACAATTGAAGCATTGTACTTTTGAAATGTCTTTCTCTTGATTTTACTTCCTCCTTGAACCAAACTTCCTTTTGTTCCTGAAATTATTGAATCTTTCTATGAAGGCTTGATCATCGTACTTCTTTTGGGGTTTCTCTTTTGCACTGATCCTTCATTCTTCTTGAGCAAAACAAGTTCAAACTTCTTCAAATTTCGGATACTCCTTCCTTGTGTTCATGCTTGTGGAAAATGCATCTCACCTCTTGGGAAGACCATTGAGTACTATGTTTACCAATTCCTTCTCTGAAGTGATCTCTTCAATAGCTTGTAGTTGATATCTTAACTAGGATATCTTCACAAAGTATGATGTTATGTTGTCATCATCATTCATTTTCATGTAATGGAGCTCATTCTTCAGACTCATAACTTGTCCAATGTTTCTGATCGAGAAGAGATTTGTTAGGGAATTGTACTTCTTCTTTGATGAGTCAATATGAGAGATGTAGGGTATCAAGTGGTATTTTATGGATTCCACTATGATACTCATCGAATTGATGTCACTGTCTTTGAATTTCTCCTTAACTGCAATGTTCTGCAGTTCCTTCTCTTTTCCTTCTTCAAACCCTGGTTCCACGATCTTTCCTTTTACAATATCCAATATTTTATTCTTGTAAAGGATGAGGTCAATCCTTGTATTCCACTCTATGAATATAACTTGTTCTCTTACTTCATAGAATAAGTCATGGTTTCTTTGACTTGGTCAAACCCTAGATTTGACCACAATCTCAAACTTGACGTCTTGGCTTGCTGAGAGTACCAGGAGATGCGCTAGGCTAGGGTGCACTGATCCGTCTGAAGATTAGGTCAATCCCTTAACTTAAGGTGCCTTAATGAGAGGATTAGGGTTTCTACAACTGCACCTACTACTAACCCTAGTGAAAGTGCTTTGGTGACTTCTCCTGCTAGAAAACCTAGCTGCAGTTCCTCAATGAGCTTAGTATCCTTCTGGCTATGTTTCCTTCCAACGGTTAGGCTAAATGAAGGAGGTGTGGGCCCATAAACTATTATAATATAAGTGTATGTGTTCGTCTTACCATTGAGAATACCCTTGGCACCTAACCATAGGCCGAAGCCACCTTCCGAGCACCTTAACCTTGATAGAGAATCACTCTGGAAGCAAACCCTAGGCTAGATAGCCAATCAAAGGGTAGCGCACCTTTCCCCAAGGATATAACATCAATAAGAGCTAATCAGATAGTCCAAACCCTAGCCAAGAGATAGTCCAAGCGTAACTGCTAGCTACAACAGCTGCAATGACAACTCTCCTCCAAAACTACGCAGAAATTGGTCAACTGCAGTGTGCACAAGTGCTACTCTGCAATTCTGAGACTACCTGCCAGAATGAGAACTATCCTCCTATATTTATACTAATTCTAGCTAACTTCTTGGGCCGACTTCTCATTCTAGGTATCTGTTTGTTCACTATATATTATTATTTATGTCCCACTTATTCTCTTGGAGGCTAATAACCTAATATAAATTATCTTCTTGAGTCGACAAGTCTTCTAGGGTTATTAGCCAACTCATTAGGTTTTTTTCTTGCTTCCCAGAGTATTCTATCCTTGTCAAGTTTACACATGGAGGTAAATACCTCCTGAAACTACCATAATATCAACATGAACTACTACCAAGGTACACACAGGTGGCGCTCCTTTTCATCTTGTTTATGGTCAAGAAACTATTTTTCCTATCGAGCTGGAAATTTCTTCTCTACAAATGACGCTACAGATCAAAGAATTGAATTCTTCTAATGTCTCTCAAAGGATAAATGCATTGTTAGGTTTAGAGGAACAAAGAATGTTTTCCTTGGAGAACATAAAGAGAATAGAACAAACTGTAAATAAGTATTTCAATAAAAAAGAAAAAGATGTTAGATTTAAAGTTAATGGGAAAGTATTGCTTTGGGATTTAGCCCATGTTGATAAAGGAAGACATTCAAAGTTTCAAAAATGATGGCTGGGTCCTTTTAAAATATATTTTGTCCTAGGCTCAAATTCTTATCTTCTAAAGGACTTAGAAGATAAATTATGTTCCTGTAGTATCAATGGTTCCCACTTGAAGCACTATGCAAAACCAAATTGAAGGTTAAAACACTGCATGAAAGTCACTTTTGTATCATAGTTTTTTGTTTCACTATTTTGATTTTGCTTTGCTGTTTGTTTTCATTTTTTGTTGTTTCATTTCTATTTTTTTTTTGTTTTATTGAGTTCTTTTACTTTTTAGGAATAAACTTTAGATGAGTTTTTCCAGAACATTGTTATTTTGTAAGTATTGCACCCCTTGTAGAAATTATGATATAAATGAAGTTACACAACTGTCGTGATGTCATGCATCATTTTTTACAAATCAAGTTACACAATTGTCATGATGTCCCCCTTATAGAAATCACTAAAATTGCTCTCTACTTCTGGTACTGTTGTTAGATACATAATTGGATTTTCATCCCTACTTTATGTCCTCCCTTTCTTCCCTCCACCTTGAGATTCAAAAAGAGCACACCATAAGTTTTTATCCTTTAAACAATAAACACTTTCATTGTGACCAATTGAATGTTATGCATACATGAATAACCCCTCATACGTAACACTTTCCATGAGCTATTACCAATGTCCTGGAACATTTTTTCCCTTAAACCGCCTCACCCCCCCATTGCATAATCATTCTGGTAAATAACTCTTTGATCTATTGTTCACCTAGTCTGCAAAACTAGACATTTTGAGTGCTAAATCTATAGGAAACAAATTTCCCTCTAGAGTCCCCAGTTTGTTGATGCTTAAAAACACAACGATGAATTCTATGCTCGCAAATGATCGCCAAGATTTATTATTTATTTATATTAATAATAAACTAGTAGGTGGGGC
>ML780198.1:151851-163027 GCA_009831015.1 Picea engelmannii | reverse complement strand
TAGCCCTTCACATAGAATTGTTGAATAAACATTGCATTTGAGCCTGCTTATCCATGGCTTTGTATTCAGGTTGGCCTCTATATTTAAATTGGTTATCATAGTCTGCCAAAGCTATCATATTTTTGAATGCCCGACCTTTATATTGATATTACTGGTCTTTTTTGCTAGTGTACACACACCATTTTTCAACCTTGTGGGTTTCAATGTGAATTGATGAAAGACTAAAGTATTGCATGTCTTATTTATGCAAAGCCCTGAGCTGTTAGCTACTTTGATATTCCCTCACTGACACAGTTGCATGTAAAAGATTACATGGTATGAATATAATGCCACCCAAAAGTTGATGAAAGCATTATTCATGCTTTTTTGTTGGGCAAGGGTTTATACTTGGTCACTCATTTTGTAGTGTTGTTCAAGGGGTTGGATTTATTTGTGTTGTTTGTTGGACGTTGCAGTCTTTTGTTTTGGAGACCAACACAACAAAAGCCAATTTTGCATGTTATTGTTCTATGGTAAGTTATGATAGAGCACCTATAGAATGATATTTTTTTTCTATTCAAATACCAAACCCTCTGGTTGAACCATCATTCATACCTTCCACTTGTTGTCTTAAACCCTAAATATTACATTGATACCATATTTAGTCCAGTTTGATGATTGATGTGAGCATTGTACATGCTTGGCTACTTGTGAAAGATTTTGTTGGGTCCTTTGTTTGGTAATTATGGAAGAGATGTGTACCCATTTATTTATTTGAGGCTTAGGATCAAGGTGTTAACTGTTTTTGGGTTCAATCATTATGTTGATTATATAAAAGTGACGCCTATGTGCGGAATTTTTGAGGCTCGAATAAGAGTTATAACATTCATATTGATTGTGTTGGACAGTGTTTAAATAAATGATGGATAAGAATTGTTGTAAACATTGTGTGTGTTCCTATTGGTTTTAAGGGATGAAGCATTGGAGTTAATATTATGGACATGACTCAAAGGATATTATGGTTTCTTATAGCGATTGCAATGTTGTTCATTATGAATTTCATATGATGATTATGTGGATATAATAGCTAATGTGATTAAATTATTTTGGGCATATAAATTACTTAGAAAATAACTTGGAAGCCAACAAGAATTTTTTTCATGAAAGTACCATCTTGAATTATTGTTTTGAAAAGGGAACACTATTAAAACTTTGAAGGTCTGGACATAGATATGTTTTGATTGCATGTTTTGATTTATTTTGAATTGAAAAATACTAATGTTGATTCCCTGTCATTCTATCATTTTTCTCTAATTAAATTCCCCTCATATTCCCGATTTCACTTATTGCATCCATGTTTTGTGAAATAAATTTAAAAGGAAAAGTATGTGTAAAAGCGACAAAGGGATAACACAACAAGGGTTGGTGACTTTTATTTTGATATTTTATTACAAAGTAAATTGTTTGACTAATTGATGAACAATATTAGTGTACTAATCCCCTATCATTATACCACTTGTCACTAATTACACTCCCTGCATATTTCCTATGAACCCTATCACCCCCTTTTCACTTGGAAATTAATGAATGGTTTGTAACGGATGGATTTGCATGTATCTCGTGTCAATTTTTGAGCCAATTTTTTATTCTTGTAAGAAGAGTGTCATGTATAGTTTATTATAAGATTCGTTACTGACGAACTGTTTCTATAGGATGAGCTTTTTCAGTAGGGGCAAGAATGGCATAAATAACAAAGGTAGGGGAAATTGGAACTGAGACCATACCAGGCCTAGATTTTCTATCCATTTTGACGTTGATCCTCAAGAATTGAAGCAATTCTTCCAAGATAGGTTCTTTAATTGGATTTTTCATTGAATAGTGCTCCATCAACTAGAAATACCTCTTTCCAGCCTCCTTAGAACATCCCTAGCATTCTTATTCCTCCAGATGTGTCCTTGTAGCCAAAATTCTCCACAAATGATGGATATAAAGAGATAGTCAACCCATCAGTCTCTCACCATCATGGTTTTCCCACTATTCATTGTCTTTTCCACCACCTATCAATCCAAATGTCCATATATCTTGTGTTGTTTCACCCGTTCAATCTTCACATGCTAGTAAGAGACTAAAAAATGATATTCCCCAACACATGCAAGATAAACGAAAACCAGTTTCCTCCCCTTCTTCTCCCTCCGATGATTCCTCAAAATCTCTCAATTCTCGCATGAATTGGAGGGATGATTTTTCCCATGTGATTATTGAGATACAACCTCAAGGGTGTAATCAACCACTGGCTACTTCCAAGAAATATAAGGGAAACGACAGTGAGAAAATAAACATTGCCTCACAAAGTGGCAAATATGGTTTTTAGATTATGTGATTTTATGATTTCAGTTGATGAAGACAATGCTTAGTGGTTTTCAATATTTTTGGACAACAAGATATATTTTGGTATTTTGTGTATAATGTGGATGATGTGGATATTTATACGGTTTTTTTTATATGATATAAATTATTTATGATATTTAAATATCTCATTTGAAAGATATTTAAAGGAGATACAAGGGTGGCATTTGGTCAAAATGATTATCCTATTTGTGTTATATTTTATGTTTTGAAAGAAGGAAATGACGAGAGCTACAAGAGGCCCCATCTACCTAGTTATTATTAATTAAAGACTCTTAACTATATTATTATTATTTATTTCTCCTAAACTAATTAGTTAAGTTAAATAAACTTAACTAAAGAAATTAGTTTAACTAATTCAACTTATTTAGAAAGAAGAAAAGTTGAATGAGAAGAAAAGAAAAGCGAAGAATAGAAGGAGAAAGAAAGACTAAGGTTTTCTCTTTGGTTGCATGAGATAGTTTCAGTTTTCATTCATTTATGAGTTTACTCAAAGCGCAATTCTCTTTTTGAAAACAAGGTTCAAGATTGAACCAAACATTTCAGACTCTTGTTTTAGAGGTGTTGATCCATCCTTGATAGTTTGTGTATTCTTGTATGTTTATGAATTAAGTTTCATGGTTGATAAATGATATCTTGTAGAGTCAAAATGGCAGCAGTTTGTGGAAAGGTAATCCAAATTATAAATTTTATTTTTACTTGATTGTCAGAGTCTTTTTGTATGGTGTTCATCGGGGATCTCTAAATCACACTTTGGTCCATGCCCTCATAGGGGTTTTATAAAGAGAAAGAACTTTTGATATCTCGGAATGAAATAAAATCAGATCGTTATTCTATCTCATATATGTGTATTTATGACTTGGTTAGTTTTTTATTTTTGATCTCCATGTTTCCTTTATCGTAAAATCTGTGTATATTATAGAAACTTTTATGAATTTTATTCTATATTGCAACATTCTTTTCATTAATAAATTAGCCTCAATCCTAGTAATCAATAATTCTGAATTGGGAGAATATTTTGAGGCTATAAAACCCCGGGTGACTTTCCCGACTATCTTTTCCTATCCATTCAAGATTCAAAAATGACTGAGTAAGGTAATTCATACAGTTTCCTCAATAAGGAGGAAGTGTTGGAAAATTAGAGGTTGTTATCCCTAGATATTGCACTCAAGGAAACACAGACAAAATGGTGGGGTGCACACAAAGAAACAATTCGAGACTGGTATCGGTATGAATGACTACTGCACATTAGATTTGGTGCAAAATAGGGGAGTAATATAGTGCAAAAGTATGGTGGGTGAGGAACACCAGTTGAAAACTTGGATAAGTGAAGAACACAATGGAGGATCACAACACCAGAGGAATGGAATCATCACTTTTTTCATACATTTGAAGGGATCCAAGGGAAATGGTACATAGAATAGGAGATGCACAGAGGCACTTCAAAATGGACAATATTAGAATAGAATTTTGCAGTAACCTTCTCATTCAAGCATGAGAAACCCAATAGTGATTCAATGCTAAGGCTAATAAGGGGAGTGATATTGTTTGATGAACAAGAGGTCAAAATTGTAACAAAATATAAACAATATAATACAGAGACAGTCAAAGAGTTACTCTCATGCTATCATGTCGAAGATGAAGAACCATATGAAGATGATCCACGCAACATTTAGATCATAGATATTGAAGGAGAGAGAGATATGGAAGGTCCATCTCTGGAGTTAGAGGCATTTGTTTCACCAATCAAAGTTAATAATGTAAACATTGTGACAAATCACAGTCCTAAAATGTAAAGTATTGGAGACTACCGGTATGAGAAAACATTAGAGAGGATAAAAGAATTGTTGCATAAATATAATGACTTGTTTCCAACAACCTTTATAGAGATGAAAGGCATAGCAAGGGAGATAGGTGAGATGAATATACCCATCAAACCCGATGCTATACATGTGAGACATATACCTTACAGACTAAATTGAGTGTATAAGAAGAAATTGAAAGAAAAAATTGATTGAATGTTGGCAGATGGCATTATGAAACCATTAGAGGAATCAAAATGGTTCATCCCCTTGGTAGTCTATGAAAAGAGGCAAGGGGTGATAAGGATTTGTGTAGATTTGAAATATGGTGACAACGTCTATATTAGTATTTCCATATTGGGAAAAGACATTTCATGTTCATGTAGATGCATTAACAATAACACTTGGAGCAATTTTGGCGCAACGAGGAGTAGGGGAATTAGACCATCCTACAGCCTTTGCAAGAAGGAAGTTGTTAGAATCTAAGCAGATTTACAAAACCATAGAAAGAGAAAGCCTAGCCATGGTATATGCACTTCAGAAATTTAGGAACTACTTATTGGGTAAACACTTTAAAATGTTCATAGATCATTCTTCCATCAAATATCTAGTCAATAAGCTAGTGTTGGGAGGAGGATCTGTATATGGTTGTTATTAATCCAAGAATTTGATTTTGAGGTAATAGTCAAACTAGGGAATTTGAATATAGGAATTCATCACCTATCAAGGGTAACCAATGGATAAGAATATACTAACTTGGAAGACAACTTCCTCAATGCACAATTATTTTTAGTAGAAGTAGTTGATGAATACTTCATTGATATTATTAAATAATTAAGTATAGGAGTTTCTCCATGGGACTTTAGTACTATGCAAAAGAAAAAAATAGTAGTCAGAGTTGCATAATACCAACTCATTACAGGTCATTGATACAAAATGGGCACATATATCATTTTGAGAAGGTGTTTATCTGAACATGAAAATCCCAGGATTTTAGAAGAATTTCATGAAGGCATAACTTGAGGACACTACATAGGAAAGTATACTATGAAGAAGGTATTATACACATTATTATGGTGGAAAATAATTCATAAATATGCATAGGAATATTTCTAGAACTGTGATGTTTGTCAAAGGGTTGGAAAACAAAACAGGAGAGATGAGATGCCCCTAAGACCACAAGTAAGTCTGTGGGTATTTGAAAAATGGGAAATATATTTTTTCGAACCTATTGATCCATGAGAAAGAAGGTGAGGAAACAGATATATCATTATTGTGACCGAATGCCTAACCATATGGGAATAAGTAGCACCAGTCAAAGGTTTCATCACAGAGACAACATGACACTTCATATTTGAGAAAGTGATCACTATATTTGGATATCCTAGGATTTTGATGAGTGACGAAGGCACTCCTTTTATTAATCATATCATCAAGTCTATGAATGAAGAGATTTAAGTCTATCACTAGAGGAGTACACTGTATCATCCTCAGGAAAATGGGATAGTAGAAGATTTCAATAAGATTTTGGAAAATGCTTTGACTAAGATCTGAAATCTTAATAGGGATGTTTGGGAGTTGAAAAATACCAACAATACTATAGGAATACAATAAAACATGCAATAAGTTGACAAGGAATACACCATTCATATTGGCGTATGGAAAGGAAGTAGTGGTTCCATTAGAATTCTGGGTACCAAGTCTACAAGTAGCAACAATTACCAACATGACATAAAGAGGTGAAATACATGAGAGGTTAATTCAAATAATGGAAATTGAAGAGGATAGGATTCTGAAAGTATTTCACTAGGAAGTATAGAAAGAAAGGGACAAATACTGACATGAAAAACACATTAAAAATAAAATATTTAAGGAGGGAGACCTAGTTCCTCTCTATGACAATAAATTTTTCCAACACCCTGGTAAGTTCATAATGCATTGGCTAGGGCCATATGAAGTAAATTGTGTCAAAGATGGGGGATCTTTGCAGCTAAAGTATTTGGGAGGAATATAACTTAAAGGAATGGTCAACGATACTCGACTGAAACTGTATAGGGACGATCGACCTACTAACTCTTAAAAAGTTACAACACATAAAGAATCTCATGTATATAGTGTACAATAACAGATATTACGAAAGAAAATTGATAAAAATAAATAAAATGAAGAAAATGAAGAAAAAAGAACACAAAAATAGAAAAAGAATAAAAAAATAAAAAGAGGAAAAAGTTGGTTGAATAACAGGAAAGTGGGAAAAAAGTCATGTGCAACAATTAATGCGATAACATAGAAAGACAATGCATCGAAAAAATTGGACTCGACACAAATGCATGGAAAAAGTGGAAAACAATTATGACCAGGTCTATAAAGTGTGTGAAGCACGTGTTAGCTTGACACCTAATTATTTTTTAGCACAGAGAAAGATACAAGTGTGTTCCCTAGGTATAATTGTGCGAAGAAGATATAAAGTGCTTGAATTAGATAAACCATGACACCGCCAATGTTTGGTGCTCTAGGGAAGTTCATACGAGTTACTCGACAAGGCCATTGGCAAATGGAAAAGGTGGTGGAACCTGAGAACATCATCAAGCTCAAAGATGACACAACTTCCAAGATAGAGTCACTGAACCCGACAAGGGTTGAGGAGGAAACATTGACAACAAAAAAAGTGGAAGTAGGGTAGAGTTTTGAGACCTCAAATAGTATTACAAACCCTAATCACAAAAAAGCAGCTAAAACCAATGAAATGAAGGGTTAGCAACATGGCCACGATTAAGAGGAGGTGTTGCTAGAGGACATCACAAACCAGCCATACTCCGAGGGGTAAGAAGATGACACAAAAATACTAGAAGCAAGACCATATACCATTGGGAAGTTTTTAAATGCATAGGATGGCACACAAATTACACTACCTTACCTCCGAGACATAGTGGTCATTGTGGAGGACATGGTCGGAAAAGTACCTAAACTAAGGTACTCAGACCATGATGTTTGCGATGAAAAGAAATTCCTAGATTTGGATGAGGAAATGTACCTATTGAACACAGGGGAAATTGGACCCCTAGGAAAACCAATCATGAAGCACACACAATGGAAAACAGGGCTCTACAACTATGGTATAATGAACCTTCTAGACATATCGCACTTCAGGCATGGTAAAAATGTTAGGATTTGCGTTAAACAATTGCTATCATAGGTAAATGGAGGCATTATTTGGATGGATAGGCTGGTATATCTCGATGTGGCGTTGATCACAAAAATTAAAGGATTACCCACAATGGGTGCATGACCAAAATAATACTTGGACAATAAAGCGCGTGAGAAGGAGATCATCGAGCTAGTGAAGGAACAATTTGGTACCAATAGAAGAAACATTGGAACTATGCTTAGAGGTAAAAAAGATAACGTGACAAGGTTCTCCATCAATCTCATAGCTTGCAAGCTACTGAGGAAGTGTAGAAAATAAGAGACTCCAGTAGGAATCATCGTAGTCATCGCACAGTGTGCGAAGGGAGTAATGTTTAGTTAGGCACCATACCTCATGAACCTATTCTTGATCAATTTCAAAGATGGGAAGGATAATGGACCTAATTTCCATTATTATTGGATCATTATCCTATAGCTTTGGCAGGATGGGAAGAGCCAAAATATTCATCCTTTCTATATAGGAAAGGGAAGTGCTACACTACCATATATGAATCCCTTTGGTAGGCCAAGAAAAATAAAAATTAGCAGGAAAATAACACAGTGTTCACAATGCTTCTAGAAGAGATACAACAATGAAAAACAAATGTACGGTGAATTCCTATGGAATTGGTCCAAGAAACTAAAGTGATGGCCAGGTTTAAATCATCCATCCATCACATGTGGATCCAAGATGTAAGGGATCCAAAGAAGGAATGGTTGGAGATATAATACTATGCCACATGGGAAGAGATTAACTGGATAATCAAATACTAGGAAGCACAATGGAAGATACCAAAATAAAAACCAAAAACAAGGTGAGATGCAATGCAATCAACCAAACCTAAGGGGAAATATGAAGAAGGTCCTTCATCAAAGAAAAAAAAAACAAATACTAACACTAGGAAGGTTGCAGTGTGCACTCATGCATAAAAAATAAACATAGTGCCAAAGAGACCAAGAAGGACAACAACGATGCCTAGGAAAAAAATTTAGTAGGATGAAAAAAAGGGGGACACATATTAGGTTGGCAAGGAAATGGCATAGGAAACGATGAGTAGGGAACAACCCTCACAAAGAAGAATGAAGACATTGTAGGTAGAGGAGACACACAAAAGTATGAAGTACACCAAGGAGGATCCAGTCATCACCTTGATAGAGGATGATGTTGATTTCATGGAAGAAAAGGTCCAGAATAGGGGGGAAGGGGTGGTCAGTGTTGCATAAGCACAGAGAGAAGAGATCATGGAAAAACTCATAGGAGTCCATGAAACTCTACAACAATAAAAAAATCATGTAGTACCATAGGCCACAATGCAACAACATGAAAATAAACAATGAACCCCTTCACAGAAAGAAGGATATGAGACAATTTAGATAGTACTAAAAGGTAGGGATACATTCACAGTCACATGGAAAATGGTCATAATTTATCAAGAGACTATGCAGAAACCCATGGGGTACAATGACCATTTTGAGGTAGTGATGGCATAGATACCCATAAAGTCACTATATGGACTCTAGGCTAGTATAAGGCAGGAAGTACAATCAACATCCATTGTAGATGCCACTAACTTGGAGGTGGGTAGGGGAGTACAAGGAATGTTACATATCACTTGCCACTAGTTTTCCTCGAAGAAGGAGGAGGATAAATAACATACTAGGAATCTAGAGAAGGGTCTAACAATGGTATAGCATTGATTTTAAGATAGTGTGCAAGCACCAGATAGGAGTGCAGAGGAAAAGATAAATATCATTTCGTAGATGATTGAATGATATAGGAAGGAAACCAAGGAGATGAAAGAAAACATTAATATTATGAATCCTCTTGAGGTTCGATAGAAAATAGATTAACAAACCACACTCGATATATAGGACATGGCAAAGGAAGAAAGGAAAGTCGAAGAATTGTTCAACAAAACTGTGGATATTTGGACCATTTTGGAAGAGGATGAAAAGGTCCAATAGTTGGACCAATAAGAGGAGAAAATCAATGCTACTATATAGGAGTTGAAGCAACGAAAGAAAACCATGAGAATTTCAGGCATTTGAAGGGTATCTAGTAGATGAATACCCTGTAGATATAGTTAAAGACAGTGAAAATTAATAAGCATGAAAAACAAGCCCAATTGGAGCCCCTCCATGAACAAGAAACATAGATAATTGCACAGGTGGAGGAAGAGAAGACAAGGATGGAAGAGGCACATTAAAAAAGCATAGCATTTCTACAAGGATAGATAACAATGGATATGGTTGAGACACTAACAAATAAAAATTTTTAGATGAAGGGAAAAGGAAAGGAGCTAACAGAGAAGTTCAACATCTTGGAAAATGTTGTGCAAAAAGAGCACACCACCTGAGTGGCTTAGGACGAGCCACATGTCATTGTTGGAGGCTTGTTGGGTGGATGCCTATTTCTGGGAGAAATATCTTTTTTTGGAACATGCCCAAATTTGGAGAGAAAGACCTAGTTTTGGATCATGTGCAACAAGTGGCAGGAAAGCAACATGCAAAAAAAGAAGGAAAAACAACATGCAGAAGGAAAATAAATGTGACGTGCATGCAAAAAAGCCTGACCATGATAGGGATAGGGGTTTTGACAAAGATTATAATGGCTATAAGACTATAAATTAGTATAAATAAGGAGTTATGAGGTATAGGTTGGGTGTGGTCAGTTGATTATTGAGAATTAATTAGGAAGCGATTCATTGTAATATGTTTTGTTGTAGAGTGAGATAAGATAGGTTTTGAGCATTACGTCACATGATGAGGATCCTACTATGGTCTAGTCAGCCTACTCGTGGGTACTTACCCTCATTTTGATTGTAATACCAAAGATATATTGCATGCAATGCAAAATTTTGCAGCTAAATAAATAAAAGAGAGGAGAAGACAGATCTTTGTGGAGGTAGCGCCAAAAGGGGGTGAACCATGATAAACCTTGTGTTCTATGTGATTGTTAATGAATGCTTTACTTTTCTGTTAATCATTATCTCAATAATGAATTGTTAGAGTAGTTATATTAGAATGCATGGATAGGTTTAAAGATGAATGAATCATAGAATTACATGACTGATTAACAAGGATACTGCTTAAGGAAAAGAATCCAACCGCAATCCCCACTCATTCCTAGACTGAAAACACCTGAGTATTGTAGTCCCCAATAAAATCTATATCGAGTGAGACTGTGTTGTGCACCCTATGTGCATTGTTGCCTTCTGGTTAACCAGGAGGGATGATAGTTTTGATGGTTTTGTTCAAAACATGTTTGAAATAAAAACCTTGGTCAACCTAAGAAGTAACTAATAATGAACAATCCAAGTAAATAACATTGGGAGGAAGTAAAGAGGATTCTTAAGTATTTGAGAAATACTAGTAATCATGCATTATGTTTTGGAGTTTCAGACATTATTCTATAGTGATATGTTTATTCTTATATGGAAGATGATAAATATAGAATAAGGAGCACCATGGGGTATGTTTTTACTATAGGCAAATATTTTTTTCCCAGAGGTAGTGTAATTCTATGTGCAATACATGGAAATAAATTTAGTTTTCAAGCTATGAGAACTAGAGAAGTGTCTAAGCTATTCAAATCTATAAATCAAGGTAGATATCATCGACATTACCTGGGAAAATGATACCGCTTAGGTTTGGAATTGCTATTCAAATGAAAAATAAAGTGTCAAAACACTACGACTGGGTAGAGCCGAGAAAATGGAAATTGGATCTAACACTCACCAGTATTCAATTAATTGGTTAGAGATTAAATTGTATACCACGCCGTAGTAAATATTTAGAGTACT
>ML780198.1:92802-117927 GCA_009831015.1 Picea engelmannii | reverse complement strand
AAGTGGAAGAAAAATAGGTTAGGAAGATCATATGTATCAAACATGAAGTGTGTAGGTGGAAACCATAATGAGAGGTCATTAAAAGAAAGTTTATATCTAAACCATAATGAGAGATCATTAAAAGAAAGGCTATATCTAAACTAGATCCCAATTCTATCAAATGTGACCCACAAATTTGCAATTAATTGTTATACATGTGCAAATAACTTCAAATAATTTGTTAGACCGCTACCATGAAATAAAATTTGAATATTTTATCACCAAACATTTTATAGTTTGCATATTAAGGACTAGTAAGATTCACCATGGTTTCTACATTCTAAGATAAATTTCCATCCTTTAAATTATCCATGTCGCTGAGATACAGAAGGGCACACCCAAGAATCATCTAGTGAGTGAGAAGAGATCCTTGGGACATCCCTTGGGTATAATGCACCTAAGGATATGTGCACCCATGAATTGTGAAGCAGACCATGAGGTTGATATGGATGACATGACTTGATGGCACAAGAGCGTGGATGATTTGGAGTTAGGCAACACCAAAGGGCATAAATGTAGAGAGAATGTGATGATATGGGGTGGTCATTGTGGTTTGTCTGGATGAAATGAGTTAGTTCTCCATGATGCATGGGCATACCGAGAGGATCGTTGTAGGTCATCTTGTGAAGAAGGTGAAGGGGTGTGACGGTTTGTGTGGGTCGTGACTCTTTCTGACCTTAAGAGAACACGTATATATTTGGGGAGATGAGGAAAGTTAGAGGCATATAATCACATCTCATAATCACAACTCAAGTTAGAGATTGAGGTCTATGGATCAGGAAAAGGTGAGACAAAGTGGGACAAATATGAAGTAAAATTGTGAAGGTGTGTCTTAGTGTCTAGTTGGTTGTCTAGGGAAGGGGGAATGATGGAGAGGCATGAAGGTTAGTAAGAATAGTGTGTGAGAGGGGAAGAAGTCTATGACACTCAGGCTTAGGTTGTGACAAGGAGACTTGGGTGTATGAAAAAATAGGCAAATCAAGATGTGACTTAGCCAAATTCTTATGTATCTATGTATTGAGATGTGATCTACTCTTTGTAAATAATTGTAACAACATTTGTGTATAAAGAATTATATAGGTGTTTGACACATATTGTGTTGTCCAACCATATTTTTGTTTCTTGTGTGTGAATGGTTGCATAATTGTATAAGTATAAGAACTATGTAATTTTTTAAGTAAATAACTCAAGTGTAATTGGCACAATTGGCTTAAGAAAGAGTATGGGTTTGTATTGAGTAATGTGTAGTATGGATGAGGTAACTTTGGTTTGTTCAAGATGAAAAAATGAAATGTCGCGGTGTCACATTACCACATGTGTCAGTAAACTTCAGTGAAAAAAGTCGATTTGGATCCTCATGAAGACTATAGGTGCATGACAGATGGTATCAGAGAAGTCTTGGTGACACTTTTGGGGATAACAGGCTTCAAGTATGAGGTAGTTTTGTTGTGTGAGGAAAGAGTCTCTTTCCACAAAGTTACAACATAGTAGTGATCACAAGTTTAGAGAAAACTTTGGGTTGCTCACTTGATTGACTTGGAAGGTTGGGTGCTCCACTCAATAGGTAGAATTAATTCGAAAGTGGAAATGAATTTAGGCAAAGAACTATGAAGAAGATGGGTGGTTTGGGGTGTTTTTGGACTTGGGAGACAGGGTTGGGGTGGCATCATAGAGTGGTGTTGGTGCAAAAGGTATTTGAGGTGCATTTTCAAATGTCACATGAACACTTGAGTGTGTTGTTGTTGTAGGTAGTGGGAGCACTAAGGGAAGAGTTGGGGAAAGTTTTATGCATGAAATAATATTTTTGAAATGTAAGCCAAGGCTCAACTCAACCAAAGAGATGGAATTCTTGCATGAATGGCCAGATAGGATGGAAATTATGAGGAGAAATTTGATGTAGTGTCAGGAAGGATAGAAGAGGATGCTTGATATTGCATGATGGAAATATTGTGATGACGAGAATGGTAGAATAGAATATATGTTGTGAATAAAATCTTAGCACAATTACAGGAAGGATTGAGTAAGATGCATGAGATCAAGGAACAATCAAAATTCTATGATGATGAGATGAGGACCATTTTGGATGGAACCATGTCTAGGGAGATTCCAAGATTAGGTTCGTTAGCAAGGAATATTCCTAGGGAAAAGGAGGTGTCACAATAAGGAAGAAGTTGTTTGATAGGATAGGGAGACTTTTTTAGTGTTTTGTTTGTGATGAAAACCACATTGTAGCATATTTTATGATGAAGACACAGATGGAATGGTTAGAAGAGGACAAAGTGTAATATGCAAAGGAGAATCTTGTCTCCATGGTGGAAGTATTTCAAATTTATATACCTTCAAAAGAGATGTTGGAAGTGGTGGATGCCTTGACAACAAATCTAGAGGCATTAAAATATAGAGGCCATGGATAACATTCACAAGGTGAAGGAGAAGAAATTTACTTTGTGGATACGATGGTGAGTGGGTTGAAGGTGGCTTCTTTGGTGGAAACTGGCATGAACCACAAATTTGTGAGTGAGCATACCACAAAGTCACTCCATCATAATCATGAGAGCAACACAACCATATACAAGCTAGTCAACTCAATAATGGAACTTAAAGTTGCAAGTTTTTTTGGAAATTGAGACTTGATGGTTTCTCCATTGGATGAACATGCATTGGTAAATTGGGGTAGGAATTTCTTATATTTTTCAAGGGATTTCTACTCCCACATGTAAGTTTCTTTGTGTTCTTGGACGAAACCAAAATTCCAATTATTCTCATGATAATGAATATGAAGCTTGGATGAATACCCAGGATGTATGCAATCAAGTTTATTGAGAGAGTGAGTAGATGTGTGAAAAAACCTTACAACATGACGTAGCATAAATGGGTGAGTTTGGCCATGGTGAGATTGTGAGGATAGGGACAGAGAGAGAAAAGGTTGGCAATGAAGGATTTAATAGAGGTTTCAACAGATGCTCCATATAACTAAAAACAATTAGTTTGGTGAAGATTGTAGAATATTTATTTTCGGTGCTTTTATTGTAAAAATGCATTGGTGTGCCATTAAATAAAACACCTCAGTATGTACATAAATGTAAAATGCACTATAACAAACTTACATAAAATTCCCCGGAACGTACATGAAACCAAAAAACGTATTGGTGCACCACTAGATAAATTGTTGGTGCATACATAAAATGAAAACACAATGATGCACCATTACATGAAATTCCTTGGTTCATACATAATACAAAAACACATTGGTTTTTTCCACTACATTAATACCCCGGAGCACACCCATCATATAAACAAACTTGGGTGGTTATATTTATTACACCTTAGATTTCCATTTTGTTGTATGCAAGTTCAATGTGCTTATATTTTATGTATGTCTTGGTTCTTGTATAATTTGTATGTTACAGTGCCTATATTACCATGTGCACTGAAACGTATTGAAATTTTTAATATTCGAGGTGAGAAGTTCATGCCATCCTTTGTTTTGAAGCACTGGTTCTTTTATTACATATAATGCACTAGTGCATTTATTTTATTCAAAGCATTGGTTCGTTTAATTTATTTAAAGAACTAGAGTTATTATTATATTTAAAAAGATGATGTGTATTTATCACATGCCCACAATAAAATTTTAAATTATCACACGTTTTATGCACCGATGCTTCAGTATAATTAATGTCCATTGGTGATTCAATATTCTTAATATGCATTGGTGTGTATGACCCCTTAAAAAGAATTGATTTCTATATTATTTCAGCCACCATTTTGTGAATTAATAAGAATGCACCAATATGTATATATTTTAATGGATTGTTTTTTTACAAATATTTTTATAATATATATATATATATATATATATATATATATATATATATATATATATATATATATATATATATATATATATATATATTATTGCATTTTGATATAATGATTGCATTAATGTCTTATGGAATGGATGACACCTCTTTTATTTGCAACAATGTAAATCATTCACATATTAATTAATTAACAACACAACATTTAAAAACATTTCACAATGCAATAAAATAGAAAACCCATTTTATTATATATGAGTAAGAGACCCATGGTGATACAAAATGAGAAAACATAAAGGACCACAAGAATAAAAATGGAACCAATATGTATTTTCTACACTTATTGATAATATTTCCTCATGCAATCAGGACGTTATGTCCACTACATTAAGAAAAATCCTTTATTTTTACAGAATGATATTCAAAAACATACAACTTGTAGTAACATTCAATTATATTAATTATCATTCATCACTTGAACTGTTGTCATTGCTCGATCTAAATGCATCCCTCATTTTTTTTTTTTTTAAGTCATATTGTACTTTAGTTATTTAAACAAATGTTTTCTTGCTCGAATTCTTTTTTTCATTGAAACTTCTCATGTTCCATACACAAACATTGAAATAAAGGGTAAAACATAAATCTACATTTATAATACAATATACTATACATGATTTTGTAAATCACAAAGTGTACCATAGAAGACGATAATTTAATCCTCCTTAAGATGACTGGGATGTTGACATGGAACCCGAGTCCACTTGGCACCCCCAGAAGGATTCCATGTCAACTCTCGGCCACTTTTTCCCTACCCTGTCTACCTCTTACCTCCCTCTTCCTTCTCCCTTTCCTTCTTCTCCTTCACTGGCATGCACTTGTTAATTTTCGGGCCCCATAGGTCCTTGGCCTCCATGTGGAACCCTTGTATTAGATCGTGGGGATGGGAGGGCCTCATCCCGCACACATTTACCCTGGAAAATGAAGTTTCATGTTGTTATGATTCGATAGTAGAGGTTTGGGGTCCTATCAACGGTCACGATCGTGAATGATGACACACAATGCACTCCGGCCCCCTAATCCTTTTAGACTATTAACATAGGGGGGAGGCGTAAAAAAAATTAACCTTGCTTGACCTCCGAGTGATGTTTCATGCATCGGCGCATTGTTAACCCCCGCCCTGTGGTTAATGTAACAACACTGGACCCCCTCACAAATTGATTATGTGGGTATAGGCTCTAGGTTCTACCCAGTAAGAAGGTGCTTGCCACTATGGCATTTTATAATATGCCACATATACCACTATGTCATTGTGTACATTCCCCCATGTAATAACACATCATTACTCTTCCATTTCAACTTACACGTGGCCCCCATGTCATGCTGATGTCACCGTATGGAAAAATACCCAAATTTTCCAATTTTTCCTATTTTAAATATTTCAAAAAATGCCTAATATTACATAATTATTTCCTCAATCTCCATTAGATCTCTACGATTATCTCAAAAAAGCCAAATATGGTCCCATAAGAGTCAATTTAATATCTACACATAGGATTCAATCCTTCCCTGTTGAATTTCCCGATGAATTTAACCATAAATTTGGGGATTTTTCCCATAGATGCCCAATTTCATTATGGAAGCTCTTAAAAAAAAAATTGGGCCAATTACAGGATTGAATTTTCCCAATTTGATATTTAAATTGGGGTTTTTAATTCATGTGATTGATTCTTGCAATTTCCTGTGAAATTTTCTGTAATGACTCTAATTTAATTATAACAACCATTAAATTAGAACACCACAGTAAAATTTAATAATTACTTCATCTAGCACATTCGACATCTAATTTTTCATAGAAATAAAATTTAATAACAATTTACTTCAAAATAATTCATAACTCTAACGTGAACCTGATGCTGCCGCTTGCTTCCTTATCTTGCGTCATTAGCTTGTTCCTTAGCTTTCTCCTTAGGACACCACCCAAAACCAACCTCCTTGCCGACTAGTAGCACCTAGCCCTAGGATATCAATGGATATCCTAGCCCTCCGAGCCCAAAACCTCCAGCAGCCCCTCAGTGCACTGTAAATTCCACTTTGTCCAATACTCAAAGCTCTCCCGAAATCCTTTCTCCACTCTCGTAGCATCAAAATCGATCCCCCTCTCAACTCCTTTCACCCCCCCTTATTCCTCCTACCTTCACCGACACTCCATCTTGCATTAAATTTCTTATCCCTCCATTTAATTACCCTTATCCATTCATTAATTCTCTTATCTTCTCGGGATCCTTATGTGATCCCTTCTTGTATACGTAACTTGATTAAATGTTATATTTTATTCTCCTCCCTTAATTTAATACTTTATTAATTAATTAATTAATTAATTAATAATTAAATCAATCATTAACCATATTGATTAAAAAGTTAATTATACTTAAATTAATCATAATCAAGAATAACTAATTAATAACAAATAATTAGTTAAGGTTATTTAATACATAATTATAGTTTAGCTAATTTTTTTAGGATTATTTATTAAATTAATCATCTTAATAATTAAGGGTCGTTACATTTTCCAATAATTCTTCCACATTCCACTGCAATAATTTCATCAAGCAACTTGCAGACAAACTCAAGAATTTGATTTTTTGCAATTCTCACTTCAACACTCTATTAAATTGACCCATATAGGCTCAATGTTGAAATTGGAGCTATGATATGACATTGTAACATCCCCATCCCCAAGATGGGAAATTCCACAAATTTTTTTATGAATTTTGATACCATTTTAATTAGTTGATAATGCTTTGCAAATGCACAAATTAATGCAGAATAACAACAAGTATATAGATACAACATATATAGGAAAAACCCATGAAAATAAATTCATAAATATTACCACAACACATAAATTAACACACAGTAGATACTTATATGTGGTAAAAAGAACACCAACTATATTCAAACCTTCAACATTCCTCTCATCCTTAGACGACACTACTCATAACTCTGAACAATGGGTCACCCCCAAGATGGGAATAAAAATACACCTAGGTACATGAATCTTAACTAGGCTAATGTCTATCAGACAAGAGAAAAATCAGACTCAGGTACAAAATCTAGAAAACAACCTATAGTCCCTCATTCCTCACATGTTTTTCCCACCACAAAAGTGTTACCCTTCTCTGCTCAATAGTCCTCTAGTTGCTCCACTTCCCTTCTGGGGCTTCAACAACAGGTCAGATAGGAAGTATAAAATCCCTGTAGATACAACTTGGCACCTTGGGAGTCAAATCCCAACAATTATCTCACCTAGAGAGAATTCTCATGGTCTTGACAACCCACTTCTTCGATATCCCATGGGCCTGACAACCCACCTCTTCAGTCTAGTTCCAAATCTTTCCATGGTATAGGTACAGATATAGGTACAAGTAACGACAACATGAAAGTATAGATTACAATAGTGTGGTGAGGTGAGAATGATGATGGAATTATAGAAAATAAACTAAGTCTCCTCAAAGTTATGTGCATGTTACCAACCTAAAACTTGTCACGTTGGGAAATATATTTCCCCCCACATGGACCCATCACATGGTGATATGATCCCCCCTTAGATACCTAGGATAACATTAATTATCCCATAATTTAGACTTTAGGAATATTAATAAAATATTCCTTTGGTCTTAAGCCCCTTTAGCTTAGCCCATTTTTCCTAAAATATTATCCCCCATTTCCTATCCTAGTGGATTTTTATCCCCCCATACTCTTTTATCTAGTTAGTCAGTAGCAGTTATGTGTTTTCATTAAAATATGAGTGTGATTACATTTTACAAATATAGTCTCACTGGCCTTTTAGCTTATGTATCTCCATCCTAATAACCACATTGGCACTCTATCCTCAATATATACACAAAGGAACTCTGGCCCAAATATCTTGTCTCACCAACCTATATGTATATTTACATTTACAATTTGGGTTCGGCCTAGGGGTATTTCATCATAGCTAGCAGTATAGATATGATAGAACCATGATACAATTATAGAAAAGGATGGCCTCCCCCAATAAGACATAAGTTTGAACAAAGGCTAAAGCCAATAAGGAGCATTCAGTACCTAAGTCTATAATCTCATCCAATGTGAGTTTTATAGACCCTAAGTTAGGGAAAGTTCATCTGTTTTCGTGCAAAAATCACAATGTTTGTGATCCATCTCAGTTCTTGAATTGTAGTTTGAAAAATATGCATAGATCGTTCAAAAACCCAATAGGATAGAGAAGGTACTCATTTTGAAATGGGCCAATCCCCATAGGCAATTTGACATCCTGACTTTGGTGGATTGCCCAGATTTTTGCGAGATATCGTCGATGCAAGAATGCCTGTGCTTCTTTCTCAATAGACTGTTTGGAGAGTATATGTGGCTTGAATAACCATACTAAGTGGATGATAATACCATGTATCGAGTCTCATACCTGCAGATAACAAATGATGACCAAGCCAATGCAATGAAGGCCAAGGATGTGGAACATGGATATTTTCACACCAAATATGGGAAATGTAGAGGCTCTTACGAAGTATTCATTATAGATATCAATAACCAAATAGTCTTGCTTGTGACACAATTGCTTTCTTGTAAGCTACTTTGAAAATTCCATAAGGATGAGTGTCTAATTGGAGTTATTTTTGTTGTTGATAGATGTTCAGTAGGAGTTTGTATGGCCTGGGATGATATCTCTTAAGTGAGTTTCTTGATGATTTGAGGCCCAAAACTTGGGAAAGGAGTTTTATTACATCTGGGTTATTTTATTACTTGGAATGATTATGTGGGGGCCCCTCGGGCCATGAGGAGGATGAATTCGATGCACCATTCTTCGTCACACCTTGATTTCTTACACTCTAGTGCACCAAAAAGAAAGAAGTCCAAGATGAGCATAACAAGTCCTTTAAAAATTGGTACACGCAACTGATACAAGAAGCTAATGTGATGTTGTGCATTATAAAGAATCTACTGAAAAGGTATAAGTACTACCTGGAATTCGAGTTTGATTTCCATAATGTTTTCATTTATCCATGTGTATATAAGAAAAAATCCATCAAAATGATCCCCTTTTGCATCATGGAAGAATAAATAATGCTAGGTATGATAGAATAGCACGAGGAATATCAACCTCCATTTGCAGATGATAAAGCACAAGTAAAAACTAGGACAAAGAAAAACCAACATAAGAAAAGGGCCACAAGTGAATCCCAACATAAATAATAGGCCTTAGGATCTAAGAAACAAAATGTTGATACCTCCAAAGACAAATTCATACAGTTGTCATATGAGAAATCACAAACTGATGAGGACTCTAAGGATGACCACGATAGGGCTTGCAAGAGGAAACAACCCTTAGCGACACAAGGGTCATACCTAATCAGTTTATATCCTAGAAAGGATGAAGAGAACAAACCCTCTTCCCTACCAGAGTTTACTACCATTGAGGAGGAACTCCACACACCATCCAAACATCATAGCATAGTTTCTGGTCAAGTTCCTAGCAAGCATTGGTGGATGACCATAAGAGAAAGGTCTGATACAAGTACCCTAGTAACACAAACATGTCTGACAATTATGACTATCCTAAATTTGGTTGGGGAAATTAGAAGAGAAATCATGATGCAACAGGTATTTTAAAAATACATGGTGGGAAAATTCGACAACCTATGTTGAAAATTATCAATTGCTTCTCTACTTAGTTCACCCCCTCAAGAGCAACAAATCAATGAATTCAGTGGCACAAGTTAGAGGAGAGTGTTGTGGGTCAACCATTTGGCCATTGTGTATTTTGACTCAGCCAATGCCAATTTAACTGGTAGAGGTTCCTATATACTACCTACCAAATTTTATGACTACCATCATGAGGGAGCTCAAAGATAGCCATAGGGACCTCAGTAAGTCGCATGCACAACTACAATAGTAGCAAGAGTAAGAGCTCATTGTACAAAATCAAACTCAACCGAAACATCAATAGGAAGCACATGTGTGACAATAAGTAGAGGATCCATGTCAGGAACTCAAAGTAATTTATATTTTGGAGGTCAAGACGCATGATAAAGTAAACCACAACACAAAACAAAGATCATAATTAACAAGGAAATCCTTAGCACCGTGCATGATGCTTATTCACAAGTTCCCATGTCAGGGGTTGATCATCCATACCTTCCTATGCCTCAAAAAATTCATGTAATAGAGGAGTGCATCGAGATATTAGAGACACGAAATATTGAGCTTCATGAGAAGCGCAAGTGGCCTACCCCAAATAACCAATAGTTTCAACAAAATAATTTTGTGTTCGAGGAAGCACTCTGAAAGGGAGAGACATGCATAAAGGATTTCCCACGTCTCAGTGAGTATAGCTTCACACTCTGGACTCACCTCTAGAATACACTTGAAATTAGCTCCATTGATGAACATATATACACTACAGAAGTATAAGTTTCACAACAAAAGATCATACTATCATCCTTACCTCCACGTGAGCGACAAGCAACAATGACAATGATTACCAACAAAAATCAAGATATTATTGCAGCCTGGTCAGAACAACATACTCTCTTTCGCATTGCTAATGACATGACTAGAAATGACCAAAAATATTACAATCAAATCACAATGGCACATGTAGCGACATCCCCTATGTTATAAAATATGGAGAATATTAACCTTTAGTCCCTAGAGGTTACAACCATTGACAAAGATTAGGTTTTGCAACTCACATAAAGGATGCAAGATAGTTTTAATGAATTTTATGGCCAATTCCAGTAGTTCATCCAGAAATTCCTAATGACAGTGTCATTAAATTCTTCTGTCAAGCCATGAATAGCCACTGTTGGCTTGAGGATGAGTGAACTAATAATTTTAGGGGTCTATTTTCACCCAAGGTTTTGGGGAATTTCCATGTGTTCCCATGCATATACACTACATGATGCAAGGAAGGATCAACAACAACATTGACTAAAGGAATATTACACACGCCAACCCAGTTTTTCACTGTGCTCAAGGAATCAATAAGCTCACATGCAACAAATTTGAGTGTATCTTTTGGAATATTTTGTATTTGAGCACTATAATGACCTAAATGATTGTGGGAAAAGGTATGGATGAGCTGGAAGGTTAGTTAGGATTTCCACTCTCTAGGAATATTTGGGGCCTACATGCGCACAAGAAAAGTGTGTGAATATGGAATTCACTCAATAGAGTGGAGCATAGGAGTCAAGAAAAATAGTTAGTAGAGTAAGTCTGAACATAGCAAAGAATTGGAATAGAGAATGCATGCCTATGACAGAGAGTTAAATCGAACAAAAAGAGAGAGTTCCATGTCCATTTTTGTCTAAGTTTTGTATGATTTTTGTAAGAGTCTCTAATAGAGTCATATTTTTCTAGGAAGGAATAAAAGAGAACAAAGAAAATAACATATTCGAATGCAATGATGGTTGAATGAACTAGAGAACATAACGAAATTCTATGTGATATGAGTATGTCTCTCTATGCATTTTGGAAGCTAATGAATATAATACAAATTCCTTTTCTCTCAACAATATGCTATGTGTATTCTAAGTTGAAAGGATATAAGTATTAATGGATAATGATTATTCCTTTGTGTTTCATTGTGCATGAATGATTGAATGTATACCCAAGAGGTTTCCTTGTATGCACTATCCCTTTGCATCTGAAACAAGACTAAATGGTCTCTTTGATTCTCATGGTGTCTTGGGTGAGACATTCTTCAGTCCTCAACTGAAGATTGAATATGTCGATGCCTTAGGGTTTTTTTGGTCAAATATTGAGAAACCCTAGGTCTTCAACCCCCCAACAATATAATGAAATTCATCAAAGAACACAAGGAAATATGACTTGGGGATGAGTGTAATGGATGTCAAATTAATTTTTCCCAAGACCTTACTAGTTATGTGAATAGTGACGGAGTGGGATAAAGAGTGGGTGAGTGAGGGAGAGGGATGGAGGGTGGAAGAGAGAGAGAGAGAGAGAGAGTGATGGAGTGGGATAAAGAGTGGGTAAGTGAGGGAGAGGGAGGGAGGGAGAGTGGGAGTTGGGAGAGAGAGAGAGAGAGTCCGTGATAGATAAAAAGAGATATGAGGGGAGAGAGGGAAATTTAGTGTCAAAGACAAAGGGAGGAAGGGAGGGAGGAAGAAGAGAATGATAGATACCAAGAGAGAGTTGGATAAGGGGAGAGAATGAGTGTGATGTCCCCATTTGGAATGACTCCTAAAATGTACAATCAGTAAAAGACCCCTTAAAATTTTTCTCTCTTTTTTTCTTAAAACCTTATCACACTTTTTAGTTAACTTGCAGTTGATACAATGGTGTTGGTGCAAGGTTATAGTATTCTATGTGACTTCTGCAATAAGGTCAACATCATTTTGAGATTGAGATTACCTCATATGCTATTTTCTTAATGCCAAACTTGAATTTCAAAATGTAACTCACCTAAGTCCACAATCTCAAAACTTGTTGGTGAGTTTATGATTCACCCTATAACTCTATTTTATAGAGTTATAGTCACAACACCATCATCCACATATAAAACTATACAACAATATCATTATTATCATGTTGTATAAGCAACTTAAGATATGATTAACTATAAGGGTGAATCTGTGAAGGTGTCACACTTTTTGGTAAGATGGGAGGGAACAACTAGTGTGTGGAGACACACACTGAGGTTCCTTTTAGATATCGATTAAGAGATAGACAATTCCTTAATCGCTGATTTGTGTGAAATGAAATTAAATCTCAATTTATGAATAAATTAACCTTGAAAGAAAAATAAATCACTCATTCAAGTTACCACCATTGATTGTGCCATATGGTATAACCTAGTCATATCCTCTCTCCAATTCCACATAAGAATTTTCGAAAACCACCCTTTCCATGTTCACAATCATATTCCTTTGAATTAGTGAGGGGTTTTCCCACTACCTTCATCCTATAAAATAAAATACATGGTCATATTACAACATGGCGGTTTCTCAATATTTGACATCACAAGAGTACCATGGTTGCTTGGGTTAAAGAACCTATTTAGAAATATATTTCAATGATTTTAATAAAGTTGGAAGATGTGGAAAGCGCTTGGATGCACTTAAATGAACTTATGACATGTACTGGAAAAAAAAGGTAGAGTGTGCATAGGAATTAAGGATGTGGAGGTTAAAATACGTGTCCATCTACTACATTTATTCGCTGCATAAATTTAGGATGATTTAACCATACCACTGTTGGGCACGAACCTCCGATTACACTTTCCTAGTTGTGATGCTACCAAATGCTAAATCCACGACCTTACAACTCAGTTGCTGGGTAAATCGCACTATTAGCCCAATAGAAAAAAACCGGAATGCTAGACAACGAAAGCTCCGATAGTTACAATGCAACTACACACCACAGGAAAGTGCTTTCCTTCAAGACATTTCACTGCCATTAAAAAATCATGAACTTACAGCCACATGGATGTATGAAACATAAATCCCTCATATCAATGCTATCAACGCTGCCCAGAATACATGAAAGAACTAACTGGCTTCCATACATGAAGAGTGTGGTCAACATTACTATTCAACCATTGACATAGATGAGTATAAAATTCACTGCTAAAGAATAAATTTAATTATTGTCATTAAATAAATTGTCGTCTCGTGCCATTATCATGATTGCTTTGCCATTTAATAAATTTACAATTGTCACTACATAAAATCGCCAATGCCAGGAATTGAAATCACGGACCATCTAATGAATTCAGGGTACATTACTGACCACCATTTGGGAGTATAAAATTGCGGTTCTACACAGTCAAATGCACAGACGAATCAATGCACCAATAAATTAATGCACAACAACAATTCCGTGGGATAAATTAAGGTAGAGATCCATGCTTGGATTGGCCAAATCACAGAGATTCTCAGGTATACCATGGAGGTTAAAAGCAACGATTTCGATCCAAGAATGGAAAAATGAAGTTCGTGCAAATGGGCATAATCGCCAGGTAAAACTTGGTAAAAAACAAAGTCTTATCCAATAGCAAGGGTGATCTCTCCAAGAGTAAATCGTAATGGAATCAAAATGAAATGCAGAAAACTAACAGGCCCAATTTGTTAGGTACTCAAGCTATGGCTGTGGTCTTAAGGTGGAAAATCGCTAGAGAATTTTATCCAGGGATGGAATGACTTACTTATATAAAAGAAACGCAAGCCATATGTCGGCAAGGAGTACACCAAGTAAAAGAAAAACATAGATTTGTGAAATGAAGAGCTCCAAAAACAATGCAGATCAGAGTTAAGAACTTTTTAGGTCTGAGGATACTGATATAAAAATGTTAACCATAGTATGAGAACACCGGGGTCATCAGGATAACTCATCAAAAGGATCGCAGAGATTCTATTAGTCAAGGTGCAGAAAAATAAACATCAAGGAAGCGAGATAATCCATATGAAGAGGCCATATTGGAAGGTGCAAGTCAACAACCAAGCAAGGAAAACAATAGAGGTAGATAGATGAGTTCATCCTTCGCTTCACCATCCCTGCACAGAAAAGTAGGGCATTGAGATCCATAGGTCTTTTAACACTAAGGCGACGATCATAGATCAATCTCCTGGCTGACTGCTCAGGTGAGGACTGGCGTGCTAGGGATGAAGGATAAACAAACTCTAGGTCAAAATCAACACCACAAGGTGGTCACGACATGCGGGAAAATGAGGCCATAGGAGACGACAACTAAGGAGTAAGGCTAATAAAATTTTAGCTATCAATCTAAACATCCAATCTACTTACATAATCATCATGCAGATCTAATCATAAAACCTACAACATTCTACCATTCAAGATAAGAAAGTGTACCATTTCCTGCTCACCCGCTCCGATTGTCATCCCATGCTCTATGCAATTCCTGCTCACCGATCGTCAAGACTTCACCGGTACTTCCCAGCCAATGCTAGTGGTAGTCTTCTTCCCCCTTAGCCCCCCAAGCCACAAAGGGGCCACACACACTATCCAGAGGCTTTGTCTATCTCCCATCTCACCTCGCAAGGCTAAGCTACCACTCCTCTCCGAGATGGGTATCCCAATTCCCACAAGTAAATCAGTCAAGTCGATATTTTTGCAGCGTAAGGTTATGCAAACAGAAGATGATCCTTCATCCTTCTTCCTCCTTCATTATATAGAGTTTCAATCTTCCTTTCTTTCCTAAAATCTCATTTAATTAAAGTTTTAAAAATAAATTCCTAAAAATTCTTCTTCGTACAAGTGTCGCCCATCCCCTACATTCCTCCATTATTTAATTTCTTTAATTGATTAATTATCTTATTTCCCTCACCCACCTAGAGTTACTCCTAGAATCACTCCTAGGTGTCCCCAAATTCTCTTATAGGTTTTAAAGACTTTCGCTATTATGAAATTGCTAAATCAGTTTAAAATTAGAAAGCTCTTAAATGCTAGATTCTTTACTAAGTTGACTTTATGCTTTTTCCCTTAAGTCCCCCTTTTTCCCTTTTTATGTTACCTCCTTTCCCTAGATTCCTAATTTTTGTTTTTCCCTCTTTCCCCTTTTAATTAGAACTCAAAAAGCCAGTTGTGGAATTTAACCCCTTTTTCTGTCTTTTATCATTAAATTAGTTTATTTTAAATTATCACAAGATTAAACAATTAATTCCCTCTTTACATTTTAAATTTTATTCCAACATATATATATATATATATATATATTGTGAATAAATTAAATTTCTTATTCCCTTTCGTGTTAAAAGATTTTAACTAAGGTCATAATTATTATTTAAGTGGTTTTTAGTTTTATTATATATATATATATATATATATATATATTATAGTGAGATAAAATTTTACTACTAGCATAATTTAGACTTAGGCTTTAAATTTCGTATTGGGCGACATTTAATTAGGGAAATTGTTTTAAAATTTACTTAACATGTTATTTGTTTTTGGGCCATCTAGGTTCATCCCTATATCATCAACAACATGACGTGCCCTTCAGAACGCACTATGTGCTCCAAGGGTTCCACTCGCCACTCTCCATTTTTCTTGCATGACGTGCCCTTCAGGATGCACCACGTGCTCTAAGGGTACCACTCACCTCTTGACTGACTTGGAAGACATCAATAACCCCTGAAGTCAATACTCCACCAGGTGAACTTGTGGGAGACTAAGGGTTTCTAAGGAATAAGGCCCCCACCTTATTGCGCACCCCTTAGAATCATTGTGAGTGACTATCAAAGTCTTCGCTCATGGCATTGTGGGTCCTCTCGAACTAAGTAATTGTTAACCTACAGTTCAAGCCACGATAAGAGTGCTAGTAGGCTGTGGCAGGGTTGCTATCCACACCTCTCCCTCAACATCTCTGGTAGTCATGTGTAAACCCTTTACTCTATATGTGAGTCTAGTCGGCAAGCTATCATCAACCTGCATCATCAACAAATCATGTCAGAACATATCCATATCATATCATCTAATTAGATGCACTAATATCATAGTAAAAACAATCAAACCCCAACAGTACACTCCCTGACTCGATCCAGAGTCCAAGGGGTTCCATCGATGCCTCTACATCCTTGAGGAGAAAAATCCTACACACTCAGTAAAACCAAGTCAATAGCACATATCTATGTCATAGCGGTAAAAAAAATGTCATTGTGATGCCTCTATATCAAATCAAAAGTTTTAATAGCATAGTAATCCATATCACTAGCCAACAAGTGTCCTAAAAAAAAAAAAGTTCGCCAAGTGTGTCAAAGTGGGATGTTACATACACCCCCTCTTGGTCTAAACTCCATATTGAAGTTTCACAGTATATCTGCCAAAAATAAAGTGTATCACAGTATCATCTGTCTATCTATCAAACAAAAATGGAAACTGCTGGCGCATATCATATGTGTCCTCCCAGGTCGCCAAGTGAGGACCATAATGGTCCCACTGGACCTTGACCTGATCTACCATTTGACGTCGTAGCTATCAAATGTGATTATCCAGGATGCGGATCATCTCAACCGTGATCACACCCTCATCTGACACTCACAAGGTGCTCAAGTAAAATCATGCGAAGGATCACTAATCATGAAGTCTCAATAGAGATGTGAAATACATCATGCATACGCCGCAAGAATCAGGTAAGGCTAGTCATCATTCCATGGGCCCCTTTCTCTCCACAATCTTGAAAGGTCCCATAAACTTCAGAGAGAGTTTATCCCCCTTCCCAAACTTGATTGAGCTCTTATGTGGTTTAACCCGCAAGAAGTCTCGATCGCCAACCTTGTAACTACGGTCGACATGGTGTGCATCGACATAACTCTTCTCCCGATCCTACGCTTCTTTTATCCTCTGTCTTATTGTTTTCATTTGCTCTTCCATTTCTTGGATCACTTCTTGTCCCACCAAGACCCTATCCTCAAGTTGATCCCAACTCAAGGGCATTCGACATCGTCCCCTGTAAAGAAACTCAAAAGGTGCCATCTTAATGGTTCTTTGGTAACTATTGTTGTAAGCGAACTCCACTAGTGGCAATGATTCTTCCCAACGCTTTTGTTGGTCCATCACGTACATGCAAAACATTTCCTCCAAGGTCTGGTTCATTCGTTCAGTCTGACCATCAGTTTCTGGGTGATACGCAGTACTAAAGTTAAGTTGGTTTCCCAAGGCCTCTTGGAAACTCATCCAGAATCATCCAGTAAACAACGATCCTCGATCAGATATAATCCTCTTAGGCACACCATGCAACCTCACAATCTCACTGATGAAAACTCTAGCTATGTCAAGTGCCTAATACATCATACACACAGGAATAAAGTGAGCACTCTTCATTAGAGTGTCTACTACTATGAAAATCGAGTCATGTCTCCTTTCCATCAGTGGCAATCCAACAATGAAATCCATCGAAATAACCTCCCATTTCGATTCTGGAATGGCATGTGGTTGTAGTAATCCTATTGGGTGTCTATGTTCAACCTTTACCTAATTACATTCTATACATCTAGCCACATAGTTGACTGTGTCTTCCTTCATTCCCTTCCAGAATAATAAGGGTTTAAGGTCTTCCCTCATCTTTGTTACTCCCAGGTGAGCCATGTATACTGCTCTATGAGCCTTGCTTAGGATCAACATCCTCAACTCATCATTTGGTGGTACGTAGATCTGACTTTTAAACCTCAAAAAACCATCGCTATCAAATAAAAATCCCTCCAATCATGGTACCATCATTGTGTTTTGTTTGATAAAACCCTCGACTTCTTTGTACCAGTCATCGTCACGCTGTAGAGTTATAATCTTTTCATGTAGATTCGTCTGAAGAGGCAACACTGAAAATATATGTGGTCTCCAACTCAATGCATCCGCCACTCGATTCACTATTCCTTTTATGTAAGTAATCTCGAAGTCATACTTTCTAAGCAATTCCAACCAACTCCCTTGTCATGCGTTCAAGTCGCTTTGCGTAAAGATGTGTTGTAGTCCACGATGATCAGTCCTTAGTTCAAATTTTCATCCAACAAGGTAGTGCCTCCAAACCTTTAAGGCATATACAATGGATAATAACTCCAAATCGTGCATCGCGTAGTTCTCCTCATGCCTTCTCAATTTCCTCATAATGTAAGCAATCACTCATTTGTTTTGCATCAAGACTTTGCCTAAGCCTTCCTTGGAGGTGTCAGTGCATACCGAGAAGTCCATGTCCATGTCAGGGACCTTTAGTATCGGTGTTGTTGTCAACAATTCCTTTAGCCTCCAAAATGCTTCCGCGCATTTCTCGGTCCAAACAAACTTCTTGTTTTTCTTTTGCAACCCCGTGATTGGATTTTCTATCTTCTAAAATCCCTCGAAGAACCATCGATCGTATCCTGCTAAAACCATGAAGCTACGCACTTATGAGACATTCATCGGCACATGCCATTCCATAATAGCCTCAACCTTGGCTGGAGCCACGACGATCCCTTCACCGGAGATGACATGCCCTAAGTAGTGAATCTTCAATTGATAAAATGAGCATTTGGACAACTTCCCATACAATTTGTGCTCTCATAAACACTCTAATACCAAGTGAAAGTGCTCTTCATGCTCCTCCGTTGTCCGAGAGTAAATCAAAATATCATCAATGAACACTTGGACGAACTTGTCCAAGTACTCGTGGAACAGCCTGTTCATCAACTCATAAATACCCTGGGGTGTTTGTCAGTCCAAATGGTAAAATAGTAAACTCATAATGTCCAAACCTCATCTTAAAGGCAGTCTTAGGGACATCATCCTCCATGATCCGTAACTAGTGATACCTTGATCACAAATTGATCTTGGAGAACATCGTCACACCCTTCATTTGATCGAACAAATCATCAATTCTCGGCAACAGATACTGATTCTTGATCATGGCCATGTTCAATTGATGGTAGTCGATGCAGAGTCTCCATGACCCATCCTTCTTTTGTATGAAAATAACAGGTGCACCCCACGGTGATACGCTTGGACATATCAGTCCTAGGTCTAGCAACTCCTTTAGTTGCATTTTCAACTCTTGTAACTATGGGGTCGACATATGATAAGACGTTCCTGCTATCAGTTCAGTACCTAGTTTTAGGTCTATGGTAAACTCCAATTCCCTCTCTGGAGGCATCATAGGTAACTCCTCCAGAAATACGTCTGCAAACTCTCTTACCACTGGAAGGTGTTCTAAACCTTCCATTAACCCTTTTTCGTTTAACACAAGGATCACAGAAAGCCTACACCCCTTGCACATGCTTTTCCATAGCTGTAAGGAAGAGATGAACCTCAGGGAAGCTCCCTAGTTCCAGCCTACAATCACACGTCTTTGTCCCTCATCATCGACCAAGATCAATCGTTTCGTCTTACAGTTGAGTATCACCTCATGCGATTCCAACCAATCCATACCAATCATGACATCATAGGACCCTAGGATCATGACGTACAGGTTAGACCTTGTGACAAACTCTCCCAGGTTAAGGACACATCCCGTAACCTTTCCTCCAACCTTTTGTTTGGCTCCCAAAGCCATCTCCATGAAGCTAAACTCATCCTGTTTGACTGCCTTTACCTTAATCCTTTTTATCACTGCACTAGAAATGAAACTCTTGGTAGCACTGGGATCTATAAAAATACTAAGGGTCTAGTCAGCGACGGTACCTGTCATCTCGAACATAGTCGACTGGTGCTTTTCCTGGCAGTTATTCACTTCTCCATGAATCTGATGGGCCTTGCCCATATCTCCCACGGTAGTGGGTCTAGCGGATCTGGATGCTTTGTTCCTCTCTACTAGGTAGTCGTGCTGGTAGTGTGGCTCCCCACACATCCTACACCCCTTCTTCGGTCCAGTAGTCCTAGTACCCGAAGTAGAAGATGTCGGCCCACCGACCTGGAATCCTGGTCTATTCTGCTGAACAGGCCTAAACTACTGTTGTTGTAGTCGACGTTACTGTTGATGCTATGGTCCCCGACAAGGTGTCTGCTGCTGAGGCATCGATCACTGAGGTGTAGTGAATGTGGGTCCCCTATGGAATCCATGATATCCTGATGTATGTATGGTTGATGTCTGATGCTTCTATGCTCCAGTTGAAACCTGTCCTACTAGTCTCGTTGGATTTATGGTCTGACCCCTACTGATAAGTTCCTCCTCTGTTATGAGGGCCTTCTGGATGGCATCATCCAAGTTTTGAGGCATCAGAATCCTAACCTTTGCACGTATGTTGTCGTTAAGGACGAAGATGAACCTATGGACCTTAAGTTTCTTCCTGTTAAGGTGCAGAGCATACTGAAGCAGCTCCATAAAATGGGCCTCATACTTAGGCACCGTACGACCACCCTTTCATAAGGCATTGAACTCATTGAGTTGATGCTCAATGAATTCCTCTGAAAGGTACCACTCTCGGAATCGTTCCTTGAGTAGTTCCCATGACACGTCCTCGATGGCCATGTTCAACTGTGGTAGGAGCGTCTTCCACCATAGAAGATCACTCCCCTTCAGTTGGAAGACCACCATGTGGACCTTCATGTTGGAGGTAAAAGCGCGAAGCGTGAAGCACCATGCCTTCCTCTACAACCATGCCTCAATGGCACCGCCATCCATAACACTCATAGATGCTAGAACTCAACTCTCTCTTGTCCTTGGTGGAAGCAAATGGTACTTTCTAGGGCATGTTGTGGACCCTCTGGGGTACAAGTGCCCTTGCCTCAACCCAGCACCGATGGTGAATCAGGGTCCTTTGATAAAAACTAAAAGGGCCTTGTCCGACCATCATCTCCCTTACAAATAGCGAACCTAGCCCAAGAAATTTTACTTCCCTTTGGCGTTTCAAATCCAAGGGTGAGAGAAATTCTGGAGGCATCACACTTCCTTCCATGACACCATGTCACGAACCTCTAAGGCATCCCCTAATGTGATCCCGCAAGGACACACTAAGGTTTTCAATTAATGCAAGGGTTAAAAATCATGGGTTATTGTAGTGGGAATGTTGGTGATCCATGATCGCAGGGTTGAACCTAGCTCTGATACCATATGTGACATCCCCATCTGGAATGACTCCTCCAATGTACAATCGGTAAAAGACCCCTTAAAAATTTTCTCTCTTCTTTTTTAAAAAACCTTATCACACTTTTTAGTTAACTTGCACTTGATACAATGGTGTTGGTGTAGGGTTATAGTATTCTATGTGACTCCTGCAATAAGGTCAACATATGGAGAGAGAGAGAGAGAGAGATAGGGAGGCAGAGGGAGAGGAGTGCAGAGAGGGATATATAGGGATATAGACATATATAGAGGGAACCATGGAGGGAGTGTGAGGGAGAGAGAGAGAGAGGAATGGTATAATGAGGGAGGGAGGGACATGGAGGGAGAGAGAGAGAAATAGAGATGAAGGGGGAAGGGACATGGAGGGAGAGAGAGAGAAATAGAGTTGAAGGGGGGTGGGAGAGAAAGGGAGAGAGAGAGGGGATAAGGGGAGATAAAGAGAGAGTGAGTAAATGGAGAGGGAGGGAGAGATAGAGCGTGGGAGAGATATGGAGGGGATATAGGGTTATAGATAAATAGAGAGAAGGAAAGGAGAGAGAAAAGTTGGAGAAGGGGGAGGAGAGAGAGAGAGGGTGAGAGACAAAGGGTGAGAGGGTGAGATACAAAGGGTATTGAAGAGAGTTAGAGAGAGAGAGGTAGAGGGAAAAATGATGGTGGAGAGAGAGAGAGGGAGAGAGGAAAAAGGATGGTGGGGAGAGAGAGGGAGGTGGGTAGAGAGAGAGAGAGATGATGGAGGGAGGGAGAGGGATGGAGGATGGAGAGAGAGAGAGGGAGGGAGGCAGGGAGGTAGTGAGAGAGAATACAATCTGATATAATTAGATAGAGAGGGAGAGAGACAAAGGGTGGCATATAAAGAGAGAGAGGAAGAGAGAGAGAGAGATAGAGAGAGAGAGATAGAGGATGGGGGGATGCTTGGAGAGAGAGAGTGGGTGGAGTGCATTCTCAAATGTTGTGTTGCTAATTAATTAATATGTAAATGATTTACATTGTTGAAAATAAAAGAGGTTAAATCCACTGGATAAGGAATTAATGAAATCATTATATCAAAATGCAATAATAGAAATATATAAAAAAATATTATTATAAAAAATATATGTAAAAAAAAATAATTAAAATATATACATATCGGTGAATTCTTATGAAATCAAAAAATGGTGTCTGAAATAATATACAAATCAATACTTTTTAAGGGTTTATATGAATCATACCGAAGAACCGATGCATATTAATTATATTGAAGAATCGGTGTATAAAACATGTGATAATATATATCCTTTTTTTAATTATATGGTGGGAATGTGATAAATACGCATCATTTTTTTAAATATAATAACAACACTAGTGATTTAAATAAATTAAATGCACAAGTGTGTTAAAAAAAATATATGTGGGCCGATGCATTATATGTAATAAAATAATCGGTGCTTCGAAACAAAGGATGGCGTAGACATATTAACTTCAATATTTGAAATTTCAATACCTCTCGTTGCATTGGGTAATACAAGTATCAAAAGATACAAATTATTAAAGCACCATAATGGACATAAAATACAAGTGTGTTGGTGTTGCATACAACAAAATGGGAATCTCGGGGATAATAACTATAATCTCCCTATTTAATTTTCATCATAGGTATGCATCAAGGTAGTATTGTAATGGAAAACCAACATGTTTTCATCTCATGTATGCATTATGGAATTTCATGTAATGGTGGATTGATGCATTTTAATTTTGTGTATGCAACAACAATTTATGTAATGGTGCACCGATGCATTTTTTGGTTTTATGTAAGCTCATTTTGGTTCATTTTAATTTTAGGTATGCATCAGGGCATTTTATTTAATCTCACACTAGTGCATTTTGACAGTAAAAGCACTGTAAAAGAAACATCTTCTACAAGCTTCTCCCAATCAAATATTTTTCGTTATATGGAACATCCATTAAAACCTCTACTAAAACCTCCACAACCAATAGAGGAGCCTGTAGTAGAGTATTTTTTGAATTTTTTTTCAAATTCCTCCACTAGAAGATATTCTACTTGTGGTTTACCTCAACACTAACCTAAATTCTTTGAACATTCATTATAACTCCTCAATTCATTCTGCACTTAGTTAAAAGTCATATATCCCCATGGATTTCCTACAAAATTTCATAATGGTTGTGGGTTGACAATCCTCCCTCCCCACTTATTCAACGTCTGACTCCAAGTCTAGCCAAGTGAGTGCCTCGATGCATTTCTCTATATTTACACTTAACAATTTTTTCTGAAAATGATTCTTCCAACCGATCTATCTCAGGCCCTTTTCAAATCTATTGGATGCAAAGTGACTTGGGTTGAGTCTCCTATGTGATGACATTGGGAAGTGTTTTCATGGTCAACTTATAATTATCCTCATAGTTTATCTTATGGTACTTTAGTATTTTCAATCGATCTATATTTTCCAAGAGAGGTAAAGATAGGGGGGGAGAGAGGGTGATGGAGAGAGATCGACACAAAGGAGGGAGAGAGAGAGAGAGAGGGACATAGTGGAAGAGGGGGGAGGGAGAGATATAGAGGGAGGGAGGGATATATAGTGATATAGAAAGAGAGAGATAAGTGGAGAGGTGGGGGAGAGAGGCTTAAGGTGAGAGAGAGAGAGAGAGAGAGAGAGAGAGAGGGAGGGAGGGAAGTATATAGTGAGAGGGGTAAGAGAGAGAAAGAGGAAGAGTGGAAGAGGGAGGGGGAGATAATGGTATAGGTATAGGAAGAGATAGAGGGAGAGAGAGGGTTGAGAAAGAGAGTGAGAGAGAGGGAGAGAGGGAGGGAGAGACATAGGGTTAGAGAGAGGGAGGGAGGGACAGACAGAGATTGGTTGAGGGAAGGAAAGGTATTGAGAGACATGCAGAGACATGGATAGGGTGAGAGAGAGGGTGAGGGGGGGGATGGTAGGACAAAGATAGAGGAAAATGGATGGAGAGAGAGAAAGAGAGGAAACATAGAGAAAGAGAGGGAGAGGAAACATAGATAGACAGAGTGACAAGGAGGGAGAGAGAGAGTGGGATGAAGTTAGGGAGGGAGGGTTAGAGATACAAGATAAGGGGACATAGTTAGAGAGGTAGGGTGACAGAAAAGGGTGGTGTAGAGAGAGAGTATAGTGAGAGATAATTAGAGAGATATGGAGAGAGATAGATGGTGGAAAAGAAAGAGAGATATTCATGGAGAGAGAGAGATAGAGATAGAGTGGGTGGAGTGCATTCTCAATTGTTCTAAAATGTTGTGTTGATAATTAATTAATATGTTAATGATTTACATTGTTGTAGATAAAATATGTTTAATCCACTGAATAAGGCATTAATGAAATCATTATATTAAAAAACAATATTAGAAATATAAAAAACACTATTATTATAAAAAAAAATCTCTTAAAAATTAATTAATTAAAATATATACATATCGATCAATTCTTATGAACTCATAAAATGGTCTCTGAAATAATATAGAAATAATTTTTTTTAAGGGGTTATATGCATTGGTTCATATTAAGCATACTGAAGCGTCGATGAATATTAATTATATTAAAGCATCGGTGCATAAAACATGTGATAATATATATCTTTTTAAAATTCTATGCTGGGAATGTGATAAAAAGACATCATTTTTTTAAATATAATTACAACACTAGTGCTTTAAATAGATTAAATGCACCAATATGTTGAATAAAA
>ML780198.1:60800-70919 GCA_009831015.1 Picea engelmannii | reverse complement strand
ATGTAATGCAAAAGCTCTTAAATGCCTTCTAATATGCTCAATCAATCATGAAGATATCTTTATTGTTTGTGTATGGATGATGATCAATACAATCACAATGCTTATCTTTGCTAATTATCTTCTTGGTATGAATGAAAACCAAAGTAGCATAAGCAAGAGAAACACAAACAATACACCCTTCGTATCAATCAAAACAAAAAGCGAAAAAGATGAAACAATCAAAGAGAAAAACAAAATTTTACACCAAAAAGGCAAGAATTGAAGGATAAGGACCTTGACTCAAAGTGAGATGAAGAGGTCTATAGGCCTCTGATGACCTTCACCAAGGTTTTTTACTCAACTGATGAGGAGACAAGAATAATGCATAAATCTCAAATTTCACTCAACAAGGAAAACCTAATGAAAAATAGTGAAGAAGGCTGCAAGATCCAAACAACAAGGTGTTTATTCTTCAAAAATATTAGATGTCAAAGCTAAAAGGAAGACAAATTGACTCATTGAAACACTCAGCAGAAGAACACAGAGGCAGAAATCCAAAAAAATGCAAATTTTGAAGTTTTCTGGGCCAAAGGAGGCTAGCGCTCTGTTGCCAAGGGAAAAGAGCGTTATAGCGCTCTGTGTAAAGCCACAAAAAGCGTTGGCACTCTGATAACACTAACTCAGGGGTGCCAGGGTCTAAAAGTTCCAAAAATGTCAAGAAAATTCAAAAATTGAAGTTCCAACCTGACAAGGATGCTGAGTATGATGGGACAAGGAGCCAATCATCTCATGAAACTAATCAAAGAGGGGTAAACCAGGTCTGAAACAATCAAGGGGAAGAACAAGGTCAATGAGGAGAAAAATCCAAACAAGAGGTTTCGATTTGAGGCTATCTCCCCAGTGGAGTCGCCAGTTTGTGTTGTAGGAAAATCTGCCTGTGGACAAGTAGATCGACCTCTAGAGCTTGACCTTAACCCTAGACAGAAAAATGCTTAACATGGACACTGACTTCCTTTCAAATCTATCTAATCCTAATGCATGAGAAGGGATAATAACAGAAGTACCTTCTAATCGTCGTTTGTCCCTGCACACTCTGAGTTGCACTCCAATTCTTTTGCTCCTCACTGAGGTCTGTGGACAAAACAAGATACAACCACTTCCTACTCTATTGACATTAGCTTGAAAACAGATCTACCAGTAAATGATAAGTTCGTGTAACATCAGACACAAACTAGAAAGAAACAGGCCAAGCTTGTCATATTAATGAGAATAACGACAGCAGTACTTACAATCGTAGATGCGAATGCGACAGCTTCGTCAAGTCCTCTTCGTCCAACCCTTGCCTGAAAAATCCACAACCTGGATGGTAGCAACTTCACTTATCACTTCTCTTTGGCTGACTGTCAGTTTCCTCCAAGATCATAAGTTTCATATGTTCAGTTCTTCCCCCCTTTTCCACCATCATGAAGCCTGTTTATATAGGTTGGGCAAGGCCTAACCCCTTGAGTTATGTTTAGAACTAGTTAGGAACCATCTCCTTGGATCAGGGATCTTTGATGAAACCAAGAATTCGAGTATAACTGCCTTCTAATCTCGAATGTTCTCCTCCTCATTCGACTCAACGGGCTAACAATTGACCTAGAATAGGGAGCGCTCCCCCAAAGGGGTATCAGAGCATTATAGCACCCCTGATGTGCCTTGGGAAAGCGGCAGCGCTCTTAAGGTGAACAACGCTCCTCCAGAAGGGATGAAGAGTGTTATAATGCTTCTGGACCATGGTGTAGGGGTGCCAGTGATTCTCTAGCAGTATTAGAGGAGTGTTCCCCTTCCAAACCACTATTTCAGGTCTGCTTTCAGGTGTTAAGAGTTTTTTGATTCCAGTGGATCAGTTCTTTCTCTTCAAATCAGTCATATGAGGTGTCATAAGTTCTTCCTTAGTGTCATTATCATGTCATTATGTCTGACCATCATTTACGACACTAGTGGTCAACTTGCGACACTTGCGAAAGCTGTAGGGAAGATGCGACACTTACAACGATTGACAGGGACAATGCGATACTTAGCAATTTTGACGTGTAACAATTTCAGCACAAGAGGAAACAAGATAATGAAAGATACTGAATTCTATTAATGAGAAAGTCTCAAGTATCATAAATAACTGGAGAACAACTCTGCTATCAAACTATTACAAAATAGGGGTTTCTGCTCAACCATGGACCATAACATATTCTTCAACTGATTTATTTATACCCAAAAAAATGGACAACTTCTAGGAGCTTGAGTTGGCCATCATATCCAAGGATTTTCCATCTATGTCTCCCCTTTGTATGTGCTTGCGTGTATTGAATTTGCAAGTCTTTTCTCCCTTCCTGGAAGTTCCTTTAGTTGTCTTGTTTGTTCTGTCAGAACAAAACCTGGATCAACATGGGCTTGCAAGAAAAATTCCCCTCGTGGTAACTCAGGATGACAGTCTTATGTATCCATGGCCAGACCCTGCATGCTTTATATTTATGGAGTGAGTCGAGGTTTCAACTACCAGTTCTTTCTTTCATTAATTGATTTCTCCTCGAGATCAGAACGAGGCTCAAAACCTAGGGGAATGCTACATGTTTCTCTCAGATTTGACGTTGAATAAGCATGTGATTGTGGGGCTGTCAAAGGTGTTTTTGATTCACACCACTTTTGAGCCCGCAATTCACCACCTTCCACCACGTAGACCTTTCACCATACCACGATTTCGGTTTCGGGACCTGATCTGGGTGTGAGGGCATATTATCCAAGGGAGACTAATTGATCTATGTGTGAGGGTGTATTATACAATGGAGACTCAATTTTTGTGAAGTAGCATGATGGTGTATCTGCAAGAGGGACGCACTTAGAAAGAAGGGGAAAATTAGATGGATAACGCACTAAAAGAAGAGGAAATGCAAAGTGAGTTAAGGAGATGAGTGCTACACATTTCTAGAGAGAGAAGGAGTATTCTAGACGATGTGATGTGGAAAGAAAAAAATAGCATTGTGTGTCTTCTTCTCCTATGGAAGAGTGGCTCCCTTTGCCTATTCCTTCATGCTACCCACAACTGAAAATGAAGGTGACTTAGCTCGTATGTTATGAATAACAATAGATGGGCACCTGTTCCTTTTGGTGTGCATTCTCTCTCTCCACACTCACTAGAATAGAAAAATGAAAATGATCTCTCACTCGTCTCAGCAAAAATGAAAATCAATTACACACCAGAAGAATAGATAACAAAAACAAGATTCAACAAACTTCCTCATTGTATTAGCTCTTGGAGTATCCTCTTCAAAAAAACAAATGCCAAAAATACAGAGGGTAAAATGTCTCTTTTTATTATGCTGATATTTTCTGCGCAATTAGATTCACCAGGGAACTTTCCCACAACGTTTTACCGACGCACTAACTATTAAATAAAATTAGACATTTCCATTATTAATTAGAGGACTAACCCATGTTTACATACTAACACAAAATTAATTCTACTTTTATTCTATCTTGATGCAGATGACTCGAACTTGCTATGTTCCCTATAAGGAAGGTTGTCCTCCTTCCTTATTGGTCCAATTCCTCCATGTTTAGATCCGGAAGCGTCCCTACTTCTTCTCCCAATGGAGGGAAATTTCGTTTTATTTTTTCCACTGTCATTCACTTGTCCTATCTCTAGCATTTAACATTGTTGACCACCCAGGTAGGAAACATGATGTTGCTTTGCATGATCCATTGTTATTTGAAAGGAAGTTGTGAATTGAGTGTGTGTCTGTGATAAATTTTGAATGCCACTATGGTCAACTTGTTTTTCACAATGTTTATGCTCTAATTTGAACGTATGAAAAATTAGAGGAATCTTTGTGGGTGCTCAAGACTAAAATCCAAGACAAAACTCAAAAGGTAAGAGTTTTTTGGAATCCTGCATGGCCTTTTTGTAAGGGTGCCACATCTGTAAATCCTGCATAAGGAGGTAGAATTATTTGGCATAGTGGCGGTCAATATATTTGGTTGAGGAGAGGATATCAGAGTGGTAAGTCACCAAGTGACCTCCCTGTTTAGACATCACTCGAAGACAAAACTAAAAGGTAATCTAGGGTAAGGGATAACGATCTTTAATGGTTGCTTGGGTGTGGGAATCAGAAACGGTAACTAGAGGATGTTCGATATTGTATTGGGTAACCGGGAAAGATGATGGATCATTGGGTAAAGGTGCATCATGGATGAAATCTATGGATGGAGCAAGGGCTTGAGAGGGTGGGAGCCTTGTGGGAGACTGTGAGACTGTGATGAATTATGGGAGTAGAGGGAGTATTTTGGGAAGTGTAAAATTAGTGAGTTTCTCGGGATGAAAATGGCAGATCAAACAAAAAGAGACATTGTTGGTATTGATAACATGGTGTGTGGTGATGGGAGTGGTTCGCGGCTATTGTGAAGTGGGAGATCATGAAGTAACTCTTGGAATGATACACCACTTGTTGGTCTTGTTGGTGAGGAAGACTGAGAAGGAGGTCAACATAATATAATGGTGACATGTATTAGATCACCGTGTCACGAAAAGGGCCAAAGGAGAAAGGGATGGTGAAACATCTAGCAATAGTAATGTTAGTATTGTCCTTCTGTACCCAACCAATCTAATATGGATAATGGTGTCAGGTAGTTAGGATTTGTAGATGTTGGACTAAATCTCATGATATCATATTCCTTTGACTGTCATTGTCCAAAATGAGAGTGGTGAGTTCATATTTAATTTGGCAGTTGTGAGTGAAGAGGGGAACGTTATGGAGATTTGGTTTGGGCGTAGTCATTATAATGAGGGATGGGTCCACATCGGTGGGGTTGGTGAGAGATATGACTTCTAGTTTATCTAGAAACTCAGTGAGTGTGGTCTCTACAAACAAGGTCTGATGGAGGTGACTATTTTTAATGGCTTCAAAGTCGACAAAGTTATGGGAGTTGTCTTTGTGAAAATTACACCAAACTGCATTTTTGGTCCCCGATGAGGAAGACGGATAAGGTTGAGAATGATAAAGAGGTGGGTTATCAGTCTGGGTTCTATTTGGAAGATATCAAATGTGAGGAGCCACCTTTCTTTCTACGGCCAAGGCCCATAAGAAAGCCTTGTCTAGAGAAATGTTGTCAAAAATATATACCTCCCGTCGGAGAGGTAATAATAAAACATAATTGAACTTAATTATTAATACCTCATCTGGTTCTCTAATATGGATTTGGATGTGTATCTTGCAAAAGACATCGATGTAGATTTGCACCGACTGATTGGTAATTTTTCGAAGTTGTAACCACTTTGCGAGCAAGTTGTGTAGGTAGCCTCGAGGGTAGAAGAGTTCTCTCAAAACCTTCCAAAACGTATCCCATGAAGTAATGCAACAATTTTTTGGGGAATCTGGAGTATCAAAATCAATGATCAATTCTGCGCTATCAACTGTGTGGCCCACCAAGTTTGGACAATTCCTTCGAGTTGAAGGCTGGCTATTTTCAATTTGGTGGCATCCTCCATCTCAGGTGAGGTTTTGAAATAAGTGGAGAGGATATGGAGCCATGAATATAGGGTATTTCCATTCATTTGGCTGACGAACTTGGGTAATTGAAAATGAGTGTCCAACTGCATGGTGGTTGGAGGTCTTTGTTTTTGAAGTCGAATCAGTTCTTGAAGATCCACCGCTAAATATGCCACTGGACTTGATGTGCTTGCGTTGGATTCCTCACTGGAGGATTCTTGTCGAGGAGGCATGGTCGACCACCTGGAATAGACCCTAAGGAGAGTGTGAAAGAAACCTCAAGGAGGGTGAAATGCATGCTCTGAGCAGAAGCGTGAGACTAAGGAGGAAGACCCCCCCCAAAAAAATAATTTTTTAACTTGGTGGATGAAGTTTTGGGCCAAAGGAAAGAAAATGGTCTGATACAAATTGATCTGGGTGTGAGGGTGTATTATACAATGGATACTAATTGATATGGATGTGAGGATGAATTATACAAGGGAGACTAATTCATTTGGGTGTGAGGGTGTATTATACAAGGGAGACTCGAGTTTTTTGAAGGAGTGTGATGGGGTATCTACATGAGGGATGCGCTTAGAAAGAGGAGGAAAAATAGATGGATAATGCAGTAACATAAGAGTGAACACTAATTGAATGATGGAGATGAGCACTACACATTTCTACAGAGAGAAGGAGAATTCTGGACAATGTGATGCACAGAGTAAAAAATAATGTTGTGTGTCTTCTTCTCCTTTGGAAGAGTGATGCCCTTTTCCTATTCCTTTGTGCTTCCCATGACTGAAAATGAAGGAAAATTGGCTCATATGTTATGAAGAACAATAAATGCACACCAATTCCTTTTGGTGCGCATTATCTCTCTCCACACTCATTGGAACAAAAAAACGAAAAATGATCTTTCACTCATTTCAGCAAAAACGAAAATCAATTACACGCCAGAAGAATAGATAACACAAACAATATTCAACAAACTTCCTCATTGTATTAGCTCTTGGAGTATCCTCTTAAAAAAAAAAATTCAAAAACTATAAATGGTAATATTCCTCTTTTTATTATGCTGAGATTCTCTGTGCAATCAGTTTCACTAGAGAACTTTCCTACAACGTTTTACTAACACATTGACTATTAAATAAAATTAGACATCACCATTATTAATTAGACAGGAAGATACTTTATTAAAATAGACGCTTAAATGACACTGACATACTCATATAGAATTAATTCTACTTTTCTTTTGTCTCGTTGTGGATGACTCGAATTTTCTATGCACGTTGTAAGGAACGTTGTCCTCCTTCCTTATTGGTCCAGGACCTCTCAAGAATTTTATCTTTCGAGCATGTTGCATCCCCAAAATGAAGCGTGGTCGTTGATATGTTCACGATATGCAATCTTGGCGCACCTTCTAAATTTAGCACCACCGTGAAATGTTTTTTGTCTGCCAACTCTAGAATCCATTAAAAACACGCATGGAGATGGGCTAATTTTGAACAAGAATATTTCCTAGAGGATGATCTCCTGCAGCTGATGTGGTGGCCTGACGTCACTATGGTGACCTTTCATGGATGGAGGGGAAACATGAATGTAGTGTCTAACTACACACTTTCTCATTTATCAATAGTTTATGTTGTATTCTTCTTCTTGACTGGCTTCAATGTCAATGGGAACATCATGTTACTTGTCATCTAAATTTTTTCAATAAGAAGATTTCTTGGGCATTTATTCATGATCAAACAATGATTATCTCCCATGTAGATTATGTATCCTTTTTGTAATAGTTTCCTTGTACTCATGAGATTATAATTCAAACCAGAAACATAATATACATCATAAATAACGTTTTGTTATGCATGTCTTGCAAAAATGTTTATGATGCCTTTCCCTAATAAAGTAACTTGGATATTTGTTCCAAGTGTAACCTTGGTTTGTAATGACTCATCCAAACTAGAAAACATTTCTATGTTTCCTGTCATGTGGTTACTACAGCCTGAATATAAGTACCATATGGTACATGGACTTCTTTGAGAAACATTGCATTCAACTGGTGACACTATATTAGTCATTTCTACTATGATAGGAACAACTATAGCGCACACCATAAACATAGGGTGAATATGGTTATTTTCATTATATGATTGATCTTGACTTTTCTTGTTCTCATTTTACTGTCTATTTATGTACTCTTATGCATAATGTCCATACTTTTTACAGTAATGGCATTGAATCTTTTATTTGTCAGTTCTTTGACAACTTGACTGGATGGTACTTGGGTTTTAACCTCTTCCACTAGTACTTCCAAGATTTCTACTGCATCCACTTCTGTTAGAAATTCTTCCTCTTCCTCTAGAGTTAGATGTCCCCCTTCCTCTTCCATGGCTTATAGACGTCTGCATGGAAAAATCATTCTCCAATGAAATACTTCATCTATTCCAGCTTTGTTCATGTTGATGATGGAAGCTTGCAGTTCATCTAAATTGAACTGACTCAAGTCTTTGCTCTCTTCTAGAGTCATAAAAAGGGTATCAAATTTAGGAGGAAGACTCCTAAGTACCTTCTCAACAACTTTTTTGTATTCCATGGTTTCACCATGAGACTTAATCTAATTTATCAGTCCAATGACGTGGGTGTAGAATGAATCTACTGTGTCTAAATATTTCATTGCAATATATTCTAAGAATATACAATTTTGTTGTATTTACTTTGTCCATACCCTGATATGATTTTTGTAATATGTCTCATTCTTCCCCGGATTTCTTTATGGATGTAACTCTTGGAAGTATGCTCTCATGCATGGCTTGATGTATGTAAAACAACGTCTTTCCATCCTTCTTTATTTCATCTTTCAAGACATCTCTCTAAGCTTGTGTGAGGGAATTATACATTGCTAATATATTGGTTCCACACAACCATTCTATATTATTTCCCATACATCTTGAGCTTGGAACAAAGCCTTCATGGTCAAGGACCATATCTCATAATGTTTTCTTGTAAAAGTGGGAGGTTGCAGATTTGAGGTAGAAGCCATATTTCACTTTCAATAGAGTTTCTGCTTTGACAAACTTGTTCTGATAGAACCTTCTCTAATACCAAATATTGGGATTGAATATGTTGGTTCGATGGTGCACACAGTATACTCTATGCAACATAGTTTCAAATAATGTGCACCAAACAGGCTAGACAAAAAAGTTCTCAAAACTACTGTGTAGTGCACAGACTGCTCAGTTTTTTATGCACTGTGAATACACACACTTTAATGAAATGATTTATAAATGAAGAATAACAAAATGATATGCTTAGAATATAAAATCATAAATAAGAAAAAACTTTTTCAATACACAAAACTTGATATTAATAAACTTCGACGATGTGCACGAATACAAAATACAATGATAAAGATGATCTTTGTCTCTAATGAGTTCTTCTGTCAACTCTTCAATTGTTTATGGTTCTCTCTACCTCTCTGCTTCTTCTCTATGCATCAAATGCTTCTCTTCAACATCATCCCCTAAGTAAGAGACTTGGACTTATATAAACACTGAGTTAGACTTCTTACAGAAGCTAAGTCTAACTCAACATTAAAGACTGTCATTAATTCGACTAAATCTTCAACCACTTACCAGAGCTTGAGAAGATAGATATCAGATCCATTTATAACTTCATTCTTGGCAATTGACTTTTGATTAAATGTGCAACTTTGCACTTACATATTGTTAGACTGTCTGACTGACATTTTGGCTAACTGATAGACAAATCGATGGAGACGTAAATATCTCATTGAATTGTAATTACAATTTCCAACATGTATTTGTTTTTTATTTAATGATTTCTTACTCTTTGTATATATATATATATATGTGTGTGTGTGTGTGTGTGTGTGTGTGTGTGTGTGTGGAAGATTTGTTATTTTCATATGTTGATTTATCTTTTGTATATGCAAGGTTATATAATTTGTTTTTTTTCCTTTTGCCTTTTAAATAAAAAATTAATTAATGTTGACTAATTAATTAATTTTTTTTTAGAAATTAAAGTTTTTAATATTCAAATATATTGTATTAACTGTATATATTTAAATTTCACATTTATAGTTTGTTTATTATATTTTAAATTTTTATTATAATAAATTATATGATTTTTATGTTATAGTTTTATTTTAGTATTTACTTGTATTTATAATTATTTTTCATTTAATTAATTAAGTAGAATCTTTGTAAGTTGTATATTGAATATTTTATTATATTATGTTTTAACATAAAATATATATAACGATTTTTTTTTTTTGGATAAAACTATATTTTCTAAATATTTGATAAATTCAGTATTTATGTTAGTTATTTTTCTTGTGGTCTCTTATCATTTTTAATTATAGGATGTTAATTTATAATATCTATCTATAATATGTTTGTTGTCATTTTGTTAGTTTATTTGTATTGCTAATCTAGGGCAAGGTAGGGTACGTTGAAGTTTAAGCTAGGTTCAGCTAGGCTAGGGTTGGGATAGAGGGAGGGACAGACATATAGAGGGTATCTATCAATCTCTCTCTGTCTCTCTCTCTCTCTCTCTCTCTCTCTCTCTCTCTTTACACACACACACACACACACATATACATATACATACATATATATAT
>ML780198.1:29833-48322 GCA_009831015.1 Picea engelmannii | reverse complement strand
ATCATGGATCCATTATGTTAATTAAAGTACAAATTACATAATTTTAATAGAAAATACAAAGCAATACAAATAAATTAACAAAATGACAACAAACATATAATAAATTTACATCACACACTTCAAAAAGATTAGAAACCACATGTGAAATAACTAACATAAATAATGAATATATAAAAAAAAAATATATATATAACTTTATCCACAATGAAAAAATAACAAATAATAAATATTTTAAGTTAAAAAACAACACAAGAAAATATTCAATGTAAACAAAGAACTATATACAAATTTTATATTTACTTAATTAATTATAAGGAAAATGAAATATAAATACTTTAATAAAATTATAATATAAAAAGCATATAATTTATTGTCATAAGAAATTTAAATATAAACAATTAACACAATATATTTGATAATTAAAATCTTTAATTATTTTTTAATTTTTTTTTATTTAAAAATGATAAAAACAATTCATAACTTAAATTTATATCTTTTATTTTTATTTAAAAAGAAAGGAAAAAAACAATTCATATATTTATACAATACCTAAAATAAAGATTAAGAAATCTTATTTTTCCAAGTTTAATAAATAATCTTTATAAATGAAAAAACAAATAAATATAAATACATAATATACACACCAGATTTTTTTTTATTTTTTTTTAATTTAGAGATAAACCATTTAACATAATCTAATACTAAAACCCTGAATCTTGTTTTAGGAAAACTCTAATTCTTCTATTCTTATTAAAATAGAGTAGTCAACATAATGAACTGTTCCTAGGATCTATTGAAAAGAAATATATAGCTTCAACAAGCAAGGTATAAAATATACTTGAAAACTAAAATGGAAGATGGAGGTGCTTTAAATTTAAATTATAATCTGAAATGTTTTTTTTTTGTTTGAATTTTGAGATATAAATTTACATGAATCACTATTTTTTGTTGTTCAAAATCTGTTTCTGAATAAGTTGAAAAACTTAAATAATTACTACGATTATATGGAAATAATTACTCAAATCTACTAATCTAACAAATTTTCACCAATTTTTTCATTCAAATTATACAGAAATAATCACTTAATTTATGAATCTAGAAATTTAAATAAAAACAATTAATACAATATATCTGAAAATTAAAAAATTTATTTTTTTGTTTTTTTTATTTTTATTTAAAAAAAAATAAAAACAATTCATATATTTATACAATATGTAAAGACTAAGAAATCTTTACATATAAACCGACACACGGTACACATATTATAGCTTGCATCCAGCGGAGACGCACTTCATGAAGTAAGGTTCCGGGGATTTAAAAGTAAGGTTTTGGAGATAATATTTACGAAAATCATCTCAATGCGTTAATAATAAAATAGCCTATATTCGTTAAACTCAGTCTTGATATAATTATTCATTCAAAATTCAAGAGGGGTGAAGCGATTTATTATAGTATGATATTTGTAATAATTGGTAAGCTTTATAATTTGTAATCTAGTGAAAGAAAGACACATACAAATTTCTATTCATTCAAAATTAATCACGAGTAAAGCATTATAGTATGATATTTGTAATAATGGGTAAGCTATATAATTTGTAATCTATGGAAAGAAAGAGCATATTGATATATGGGAAAAAATATACATATAAATTTTTAAAATTTGTAATTTCTAAGATTTAGTTAGGGGTTGTTTATTTCTTTTACATTTTTGTTTTTAGTTGTAATTTGGTGATATAAATTTGTAGGAAATCACAATTTTTTTTCTTTAAATTGTATTTATGAATGTTCAAAAATCTCTAAAATACTTGGATTATACAGAATTAACTACTCAAATCTATAGATTCAATAATTTAAAAAAAAAAAACTTCTGTACTCGTGAAGTTTCAACCTTTAAGATTTTGGGGATTTAAAAGTAAGATTCTAAGAATAATATTCACGAAAATCAACTGAATGGAATAATAATAATAAAATAACCTATATATTTATTTATTCAAAATTCACTAGGGGTGAGGCGTTTTATTATAGTATGGTATTTGTAATCTAGTGAAAGAAGGAGCATTTATATAGGAAAAAAGTACATATACAATTTTTTTAAAATTTTAAACTTTAAGATTTAGTTAGCGGTTTTCTATTCATTTTCTATTTTTTTTTAGTTGTAATTTAGTGATACAAACTTGTACTAAATAGCAATTTTTTTTTTTTATTATTTTATACAAAATTAATCATTTAAATCTATAAATTTAATAATTTTTGGAAAAATATCTAATAAAATTAAATAAAAAAAAAACAAACACAAAACCAATAAAATAAAGATTTTTGTTGTTTTTATATATTTATTGTTTGAAATTGAATTTATTTACTGAATTGCGAATGTTAAGTTAAAAAGAAAAGGTTAATGGATATATAAATTCTCAAAGTCAAAGCCATTAAGCATAACACAAACAGTCTATTGTTAGCAGAATTAGGATTGTGAATCGCAGTAAACTGTCAGTATGGCCAGCTCCGTTTTTCTTGACGCGTAGTCGGTGAAGCCAGTTTCGGAGGCTTCTGTAAAAGATAAAGTAAAAATACATGGGATGTGGGTCAGTTAACTAATCAGATAATGCATGCCGGGTTAGAATAATAAAAGAACACTAACTTTCGTCAGCAAAGATGGGCAGGTGAAGCTGTTCAAGAATCAGATTAAACTAATTATGGAGAAGACAATTAAAATTTAGTTTCATAAAAGAGATAATATAAGTAGATTAAGTGTTAAAAAGAAGGATTCTGGTTAAGCTAATCAGAAAGATAACATAAAAAATTAAATTACAAAAAATATGGGTTAACTTACTAAAAAATCCATTAAACCTTTTGTTAACTAAATATTTTATGTATTCAACATGGCCAGAACAATGGCATCAAGGTTAACCTATTGAGAGAGAAGAAGAGAGAAATGAGAGCCATACATACCTTTAGCTCGAATTCGTTTTGTGAAATGGTTTCGGAGGGCTTGAATCCTATCGAAGGCGCCTCTTCTGTCGTTAAGCTCTTATAACGAGATAGAACAGAGCCGAACCTGAAATATTTGCAATCAATTTGACCAATCAAAGAAGGCTATACATTAGATTTGGAATAAGCAGGAAGAGATCAAGTCTCTTGAATGAATTTACAAAACAATCTCTGCAGAAAGAAATAATAATGATAAAATATACCATTGAAACGTCAATGATCATTCAAAAGGAAATGATGCAGGTGCCTCCAATTCAGTTCAGCCTCTTCCTCCACCACACAGACACGACTCAGACTCTACCCCACGCACACTAAGAAAACCAACCACAGGCATATCAGAGAGATCATTGAGGAGGAGGAAAATATTGAAGGACATTCCGTTAGAGATTATCATGCTTTTTCACTTTTGATTTTCACAAATTCCCAAACGTTCAGTTTATCCATGCGTTATCATGCTTTTTCAGTTTCGATTTCAAATATTACACATAGATACTTTCCCTGTGTCCGTTAGAACTTATCGTTTCCCTCCGGCCGTTAGAGATTTCAAATATTACTGATAGATAGTTTCTTTTCGTCCGTACACATAAAAGTTATAAATATTTAAGTTAAATCAAATATATTATTAAGTAAAATGTAATAATAATTAAATATGTATATAATAGCGTAAGAGAATCAAATATTAAGTAAAATGCAATATAAAATAAAATACAATTCGTCTTGCTTTCTTGTTTAGTAATATTTTATAAAGTATTTAAATAAAAAATTAATATTTAAGTTCAATCAAATATATTAAGTTATAATCATAAAAATAAATATGTATGTAATAGTTTAATTGAAACAAATATTAAAGTAAAGTGAAATATAAAATATAATAATAATTTAGTTTGTAAGATGAATAACAATAATATTTATAAGATGTTTATTTCAATAATATTTTATAAAGTTATTGTATAAGTTTTTATGAAATTTTGTTTTTTTATACACATAATTTCAAATATATAATTATATATTTTGTAATATTATATAAATAATAAATATTTGACATTTTATAATTAAATCTTTTGTAATATGATATAAATAATAAATATTAAACAATTTCAAATGAAAGAATATTCACAATAATATCATATAAATAATAAATATTAAACAGTTTCAAGTGAAAGAATATTCATAATATGTAAGTAAAAGAACATTCAGAATATTTGATATTGAATACATTGAAAATGGTTTTTTTAATAAGGAAAATACTTTGACATAAATTTTACACTCTATGATATTAAACGACATTAAATTAAGTAAAAATATTTTAAAGTAGGAAAAAAAAGGTAACATATACATTTCAAATTTTAAATTAATAAAGATTGAACATTTTCCATTGCATGATACATCCGGTACTTTTTGTAATACTAAATCCAAATACCCCACCATCCCTTGAGCCCAATTTAAATTAACAAGAGAAACTGCAATTTAGTTTTTAATTCATTGGATAATAAATTTATTATTATTATTATTATTTTAAAATACTAAGGTGATTTATTGAGTTTAATTTTTTATTCTTTAAATAAAAAAAATTAATATTAATTTTGATTTTTTTTTTATTCTTTGAATAAAATATTTAATATTAATATTATTTTATTCATTAGATAAAGAAATTAATATTAATCTTATTGTTAATATTAACTACTTTGTAATATTTGTGCATCCTACATTCATATATTAATTGGATGCACAAGTAGCCTCACAATGTAGACTCCTGATTTCAATTATTCTAGAGCTAGGTTGTTCATTTTAATGCTAAAACCTTTAAATGCTAAACAAGGTTTACACCATAACAACTTGCAATTTAAAATTAAGATGACATTGGCTAATTGTATTTTTTTACTTAAGCAAATAGGTCAAGTACAAGTGGCTTGGTTTTTATTGAATTGTAAATATTTTTTAAATAAATAAATTATAAAACTTAATTTTTTAATATGAAATGATTAAAAAAAAATCATCTATTCTTTAGATGAAATAATACTATCCACTAGGTGCATGTTAAACTATTATCCTATGAGACACTCTTGCATCATTATTAGTCAATTATTAAATGATACGATCTACTAAGTGCATGTTAAACTAGTATTACGATCTATTAGGTGCATGTTCAACTAGTATCCTATCATTCATTTATTAAATGATACGATCTACTAAATGCATGTTAAACTAGTATTAGTTATTAAATGATACGATCTAATAAGTGCATGTTAAACTAGTATTACGATCTACTAGGTGCATGTTAAACTAGTATCCTATCAGACCTTCTTGCATTATTAGGTGCATGTTAAACTAGTATCGTATCAAACACTCTTGCATCATTATTAGTAAAATAATGGTTAATATTGTTATATACTTTTGTAAATTCAAAAAAACTTAAGAGGTGCATGCTAAACTAGTATCTTATCACTCCTCCATCATTATTGCTGAAGTTAATTGTAAAATTATGTGTGATATTGTTATATATTTTTGTGTTTTCAAAAATCTTAAAGGATTAGTGTATGCCAAGACCAAGAACATATAGTATAAACTATTAGTGTATGCCAAGACCAAGACCATATAATCTAAACTATTAGTGTATTCCAAGACCAAGATCCACACAAAAAACATAGATAAAGATATTATGGTTGATTGTCAAAAATGATTCATAGATAAAGATAGTTTCAACACATTTATTAAAATATTTTTATCAAAATATATTTAAAAATCTAAATAATAAAATATCTTTAACAATTAAAGTCATTCAAACTATACTTTTAATTGTTAAATTCATTGAAACTATATTTTTAAAATTTATGTAAGATCCCTATTACTATTATTACTCTCGTAAATAATGGTTTTGTCTCTTGTAACCATTACTACAAAAACGAGATAATATAAAAACCATTTCCTTACATCAACCTGCTAATATAAAAACCATTTTTTATTTTAATTTGTACATTTAACATTTCAACATTTCATTTTGATGACATTCACAACCACTAAAAAAAAATCACACTTAAAACTAGATTTTCTTAAAATATTAGATGAGGAGAGTTAAATTCTTAATAGAGTAGTAGGAGAGTGGGCATTCTTCAAAAAGACTTTTGAAATTATGTATTTCAAAATTTATAACATACCCGATGTAATGAATAATTCTTGTACTATTTTATTAGATGGATATTACACCAGCCCATAAAATAAATTAAATAAAAACAACTTAAAATAACATTAAATAAAAATAAGTTTACCATGATCCATAAAGATCGTCATTGAACATTTAACTCTTAGAGTAGAACCACTTCCATGCATGAAAAACACTTAGCAAATTTTAGGAAAATATTAGTCTCACTCTCTACTTATAGATGGAATCTTTATTTTGGAATCATAATCATTGGCCATCGTCTCCACATTTTAATGCACAATTCCACAAGATGGGAAGGAGTGATTTTGTTTCGTCAAAGTGATAGGAAGGAGTGATATTGTTTCGCTTGAGTGAAGAGAGATTGCAGTCGAGGAGATGAGAATACATAAAGGGAACTTACTTTTGCATTTTTGCTCACTAAGGTTTATGATAAAACCCTATGGTTGAATGAGTCGATTCTGATAGATGCTGAGGTTATTCACAAAATAACAAGTCTTCCCATCAAAGGATAACTTGTTAAATTTGTTTCCAGAGACAACAATAGCTAGATCAATAAACTCATAGGTAAGACCCGTATTGAAGGAAAAACTTTAAGGGGTTTAAAAATTAGTTATATTAGGAGTAAGATTCATTAGTGGATTACAATTAAATAGTCTAATAAAATAATCCTAATATAACCGTGACACCAAGAACTCCAAGGGTTTAAAAATTAGTTATATTAAGAGCAAGATTCATCAGTGGATTGCAATTAAATATTCTAATCAAATAATCCTTTGACATCAAATTGTATTGAGAGTCACATAGAGAACAATATGAAATTATAATAGTAATATGTACTTGCAATCGAAGCCCTACAATTATTGAAAGACTGCGAGTATCTTCCTCCATTCCCTTGAAGTTCTTTTTACTCCAAAGGCATATACAAATCCAATTTCTTCAAGTCCATTCTCCTCTTCTATCAGATACGACCGCGACGAAGGCCCACTAGAATTAGATTGTACAAAGAAAAACCATATCATGGATAAAGAAGAGAGGAAAAGGTAAACGTTAAAGATGTCATCTTCCTCTCTATATATATCCTTCCAATCTTTTTTACATTTCTTAAGTATTTCCCTACAATACTTTTTTTAAATATATGTTCTTTGAGATATATATAATTCCTTTCTACAGATAGAAAACTCTCTTTTCTCTACTCATAATTAATAAAAACATATGCTAGGAAAGAATCAACCAATGACTAGTATGAAGATTGTAATTAATAAAGGTTGTCCTCCCTACCCTCCTCTCCTTACCAGTGACGAGGAGAGTCATTTTCATCCAAAACATGCAACTCATAATTTACTATACAATTTCAACTAAAAACACAATAAAAATATGTACAACTCCAAAAGCATTGAATTTTTACCGTATAAAGGCATAATAGAAAGAACTTTACATTGTTTTGTTCCCTAAATCCCATCAATAAGTCATTTGTGTAATATTTTTGCACGAGTACTCTTCTTTGCACATGCAAGTCGTATTCAATCCAAAAGTAAATATTTGATGTTACTATTTCAAAAAAATAACTTGAAGGCGGTGTGCTTTTCACTAAAATAATGCATTTTTGCAACCATTGTGCAAATATAATCAAGGGACATATTTGTACATGTTCTACTTTTGCAAGGAAATCCTTTGGGCACTTTAAAATATGAAGTAAACGAATAAATATGTGATCATATGACCATGGATAACATATCTGAGATATCAAATGAATCAAATTTATCTCCAAAGATTCTTGCATCCAACAACAATTGAATCATTCTCACAATAAGCCTCTAGCCCATCCCTTGTTCCACTTGAAGTTGTTTAATGTGAATATCGATTCAACTTCCCTTCCTTGAGATTATTAATTGAAAATGGCACATTCTTTGAAAAATAGACTAGTGCTATGATTCCATCTATATCTTATTGATGCACACAATTATTTATTTATATGATATAAGAAAGCAATTGAGGGCCATGGAAAATGACAAGCTTTATAAATCCATGATAAGTAAGAATGGTTGTAACTATGAAAGGTAAGAAGTAGTATGTTGTTGACCTAGAATGTATTAACTTGATTAATACAAAGGAAAGAATCAAATTTCAATTGCTTGTCTCGGGTCACTGAGTATGAAAGGCCAGCACTAGTAGGTGGTTGGCAGGGGCCCACATTATCAAAGGGGAGAATCTTAATCATGTCGTATACTTTGTTGGCGAAGACAAATTCTAAAGAAGACTATTCAACTATGTAATGGAAGGATTAAACTTAAGAACAGATGGGTAAACAGATCAAACCCAATGTGATTCTCATTCTTTTCTGCAATTTCCATGCCTATTTTTTGTTTTTAGTTTTGGCTCATGATTTTTACAACAAATATATCTCTAATTTTGTCTTGAATCATGCAGGATTTAATATATCCTTCGAGAACTGGAAAGTTATGTTTTTTCATGATGTTATATACAGACGAAATGAAGTCAACGAGTCTACAATTCCCTCGAGTCTGGACTGTGAATCCATAACAGTCCCCAATAATTTTTTCCCCACTTCATATGCATCCTATCATGATCCATATGGTGCATTACCTATGTATTTTTGGATGGATAGAAATTACGGAAGCTCGACCAACTTTGAAGGTCACATCCACTAAAAGTGACTAGATGGTGTAGGCTAAATCCATCAAGATGTGAGGCGATGGTGAAGGATAAGTCCATCAAGACATGAGGGGATGGTGCAGGATAAGTTCATCTTGTTGGTTGTCACTATAAACCCTAGTTAGTGCCAACAAACCGCAAGCCAGAGCCTAGAAGAAAAATTATGATTTAGCAAGGAAAAAGACCTCCAGAAACACACCCACTAGGAGGTCCCACTCAAGGGGCATCTATCCTTCCATCCTTATTACAACCGGTGGTTCTTCAGTGCTTCATTTGATATTTGAACCCTAATGGACATGTTAAATTACATTGGTTGTCATTTTCAACAGTTAGTGATGTGAGTCATGTTTGGGAGGTTTCTTTTTGTAAAATTTCCATTTGAAGTTTCAAGGCCTCTTATGCTTCTTTCCATAGAATTTCCATTTGAATTTTCAATGCCTCTTAAAATGGTTGATATAAGTTGTTCTTCAAAAACCATATAGGCATATTTCTAATTTGGATTCTGATTCTCCTATTTTGGTTGGTGTTATAACCCTAAATTGCACCATACATGCTTACCTAGCATCAAGCCATCTCAGATCCCTTCTTTGCCAAAGCACTGCTGAGAAACTCTTTAAAAAACCTCTTTTATAAGGGCCCACGCACCCTACTCCATTATTTCATGCGTGTACACACTGGCTGACCTAAAACAACCTGTGTGGACCGACAAAAGCACGAAAAAAGGAAAGTTGCCGACAAAACACACAGCTCTGGGTGAGTTAACTGAAACTCCCGACCATGCATGGACGAGGGTTCGTCCAAACACCTAACTTCTTCTAGCCTATAAAATAAGGGCTAGGGATCACATTTGGAGGAGGAAAAATATAGCAAAGAAACTCTACCCAATTGCATATTCCCATTGTCCCAACCCTTTAGCCATCCTTGTCCAAGAAGAGATACAAAGCAAAGAAGTTGGAGGACATTTGAAGAAGAGCCTAGGATCAGGATTCATGGAGTAGTGGTTGGTATCGACATTTGTAAGTTGATTCACTTAAAGTAATAAAGAAATGTTTTTCCCATTCCACTTTATGAGTTCTTCATAATACAGTAAATATATGTTTGAATCTCTAACCCATTAGTCTATAGGTAAAATGCATGTGTAGTTTGTTTCTTGTTTTGCATACAAGTCATCTTTGAAAGGAGGACTGCTAACAAGTGATCAAGTGGGAGGAAGGATCAACATCGAACATCTGGAACAAGGTATGTTGATCTAAACCATGTATTTGCTGAAAAGGAATGGGGTTTAAGTCTGGGGACGAAAGTAGAAAGTATATTTATTTTGGTCATATCTGCATGCATAAGATAACCCTATTTACTAGTCCATAAGGGGAGTTCCCTCACAACAAAATTGGTGACCATACTGGGGAAGGCTCTAGGGTTCCTAGGAATTTTGTTTTGTTTTTGGGTAGTTTTAAAAGATTGGTTTTCTTGCTTGTTTTTTAGTTTTTATAATGTCTGAACTAATAGAGAGTCTGGTTTCCTATACCAGTTGTCTCTGTTATTTTCTTGACTGTGTTTTTTTGAGACCCACAGAGGTAAAAAAAGCCTGGATAAGGTCTACACACGTGTACTAGCACCCTACTCTCTTACAAGCCACATGTGAATGCTAGCTGAAGAAGTAGCAGTAGCATCTAGAGTCCAAAAAAGTTTGGAGGCAGTCATCCTCTTCCCTGTCAGAATTAGACATTCTCAGGGGTTTTCTGGAATTATTTCTAAGTCTTGGTTGTTTGCAGTCTTGTCTCAGATTGGTTTGTTTTACAAAAAAAAAAATTCCTTACATTGTTTGCTTTTTCTGTTAAAAAGAGTTTCCAAACATTCAAGGGATCCTGGTTATCAATATCAGTGGTCTCTTCCTGGTTTGGATTGTCTTATTTTTTTTTTTCTCGGAGTTTAGAGATACACGTGGCTTGTACAAGGTCAGCCCGCATGTACATGCCCTCTGGCTCTATAAAGCTTGCATTCACACACTTGTTGTTGGATTATCAGTAGCGTGCTTGTCCAAGATAATTTTTGTTGAGGGTAAGGTAGTCATCCTTTCCCTTGATGAGAATTATACCTCTCAGGTGTTTGAATCTCTATCTTAGAAGTTAGTAGGTTAGGATTAATTGTACCCTTAGCTTACTTTTTCTCATTTAAAAGTTGTCATAAAAAAAAATTTAGGGTTTTTAGAGAACTGTGAGAGTCATTTTTTTTTATGTTTCTGGTGTGTGATTTCTTGAAGCGATTATTTGTGATCTATGATCTAGGCTAGAATTGTTTTTCTTGGTTTTTTACTTTTTGGTATTTTTCCTTTTTGCTTTGTCAACATTTAAATAAAAAAAATTCTCTTTCATTTTCTTGTTGGGTTGAAGAGTGTGATTCTGCATTATTAGCCAAGGAAAAGTCTTTTATTTCATAAGTTTTTGCAGCTTACTTAGATCATAAGTAGCTCGTAGTTGAGTGAAATTCCTTTTGAGTTTGCTATCCAAAATCTTAGAAAATTAAAATATATATATATATATTGAAAAGTTGTTGAAATTTTTCATTAAGTGAAAGCTTTTGTTTCCATCTTTTTACTCATTTTTACTTTCGTCTTTTACACATCATCATTTTCACTTTCATACCCCTTGACATAAGACAAAGCCATAAAATTAACACTAAATCTAAAATTTATTAGACTTTTATGTTTGTAGGGTTAACCAACTAGTTTAGGATTAGGGCCTTGGATTACGTTGGAGAGGAAAATATTCAAGGCCATTACAATAAAACATTGGAGTCTGAGTTAGGGAGTGTCTAAGTCTAGTATCGTGAAAGTTATCCAGGACCCCCCTCTAACACAGGGGATAAACACGAGGTCACATGAAGAAAGGTAGCAGAGATAAACCCTCCAAAGTTGGACCAATCGTACTGGAGAACACATATAGAGGGCTTGTTTTGTGATTCCATCGATTTCATTTGCCACGACACTTCATGGGTATCAAATATGTTCGAGGTCCTTAGTTGTCTTACAGACCACTTTCTTTTGATACCCTTGACAAGTTTTGGGCTCGATACCCTACTCATTGTGGTCTACCCGAGTTTTGACTGTACTTGCCTAGTGACTGTTCATGTGGTGGAAACCTAGTTGCCTATCTTTTTTAGGGACATACACAGTTGACTGCGGGGGTATACCATGGTACCTAGGACAGACATCGGGCCATGCTTTACAAACTATACCCAGAGGGTGCTTCCATTTTCGAGTTGCACTTGCACTGATAAGTTGTTCTAGTGTTGGTTGTTGTAACTGTTCTTCCAAGTAATTTAGTGTTTGATTGTCTTATATTATAGGGACTTTTTTAGTGTGTGTTACTTTTGAATGTTTAGACTACCCTAGAGTGTCTTTGATCTTCTCACACATTAGAGGATCACGAGCTCCATCGGTCACGAAGGCTTCTTGGCCTGCCACCGGTTACACTGGAGCCACACCTGCCACCATTAAGATGAAATCTAGACCAACAAGGGTTTTTTGAAGTGACCGGGTTACAAGCAATTGTGCTCAAAAAACATCCGTAGGAATCAACTATTTTGGACCTTGGAGCGAACGCTCTTGGCCCAGTTGAAATGGCAACCACTGATTTCCTGGCACCTTTCATCGTACCAATTCAATTTACGAGCGCCGGATAGTGTTGCACACAACAATGGAAACAAATGTTGTTACTCCTTCTGGGAATTCTTCAATTCCCACTACGGTTGTCACCATAGGAGAGTTTTCACCTCCTAACCCACCGTCAATGGTCTGAGCCACCATGGTCTCAACTGCCTCTACATTTCACAGTGTTCCAATCCTATCTTTGGCAGTGGCCACAACCCCTTTTACACCAAGTGCGATAGACCCTCCGTTCTCATACCGGATGCCTAGTTCAGGTACAAGTTCTGTACTTTCCTACTCCACTTTATAGAATTCAGGTCTGGGGGTAGGGAGATATAGCGCTCCTCTACAAGGTCACATGCGGGGCACTCCTACTCCTTTTAACACTTTCCCTTATGGGGGAAATCATATACCTCCTTCGTCGCCTTCACTTGGTGGCTCGCATCAACAATCCGACAGGCAACCTACACACCATAGTTTATTTGGAGTCGGGCAATCAGAATGTTTGGTAACAATGACTTCTCATCAGCTTCCTTCGCGACTGGGGGTGATCCCAGTTTTGGACAACCTTTTCCTATGCAGGGTACTATTCCTCCACAGGGGTCAAACCTAGGAACTTCATCCGCATCAGGGCTTGGAATTCTTGGCAGGGATCCAGTCCCTCATCCGGAATGTCGATCTAGGGTAATTATTTCCACAATCAATGGAACCCCGGACAAACTACTATGCTTATCCCCATGGGACCAACATGGGGCAACCCTTCCCAAAGTCCTTTGAATGTAATGCATGCCCAACCATCTATGTCCTATTTTGTAAATCAGTCGATGATGTATCCACACACGCAAAATCCATACGCTGGCCAGGGCCAAGGTTTCTACCAGAATCCAGGCCAGCAGCTGAACTTTTCCTGGCAACCTAGTGCCAGTCAAACTACAGGCCCCTTTTTCCCAGGTTATCACCAACAACCCAAACTACCTTTCCTGGGGACTTTGCACTTTCCAGATTTGACAAGGTTGTTGAATGACCCTATCTATCATGATCCGTGTTGGCCTCCTATGCCTACGAAGTTGCCTTCGGACATCCCAAAGTTCAAATCCAAGCCTAACGAAGATCCGAGAGATCAAGTGACTACCTTCCATCTTTGGTGCTCATCTAACTCATTGAAAGAACACTCCGTACAATTGCGATTGTTTCAACGTACTCGCATTGGGAGTGTCATGAAATGGTACATCGAGCTTGATCACTCAAGATATTCTTCCTTCGGCGAACTAGCGATGGATTTCCTAAACCATTTCTAGTTACCTGTGAGATATGGCGCTGGCATAGAGCTGCTCACCAATTTTGAATAGACAACAGTGGACCATATCTCTGATCACATCTGAGAATGGAGACACCGAAATAGTTTAGTTAAGCTATCAGTCCCACCAACATTCCTGCTTGAGTGGTTCCTTAAGTCTTTGGTCCCGCAGTTATCCAAAGATGTCGTGACGTTGAGAGTATTCTCCGAAGAAGACGCCATCATGAGGGATCAACAATTTGAGCTCATCTATTCTCAGTCCGATTTATTGTACAACATCTTGCCAGATGCGCCATGCTCAATATTTGATAAAACTAGACAAAGAGCTAGACCACATGTCGTTGGTATTGTTGGTTGAGCACAAACAAATCCCGCTGAGAAATTGACGAAGAAGTTGCAACAATTATCTATACAACACACAACGTCTAGCCAAACTACTACTTTGGCTAATCCCCCTACCAAAACGTCGGAGGTACACACAGTCCAATCGGCTAACCCAAAGGACACCCAGTAGCCTGAAGGAAAGAAAAAACAATGAAGGAAAGGTTAGGGGGATAAAAAACCAATCGATAATGCTGGTGGGGACAACACTGAGAAACGGAAGGCGAGGTATCGATGCAACTTGTGTGCGGAAGACCACCCGACCCATCTATGTCCTAAGCTTGCAGAAGCCCAAAAGTTTGTGATGCAGCAACAACCTGCTGTGTTGACCAATCCATTTCAACATGGGAAAAATCTAACCCAAGCCTCTGCAGTCGCGGAGAGGGGTAACCAAGAACCCTTTCTTCCTGCGAACAACCCCACATCCATTAACGTATATATGGTGAGGGGTGATGCTTTTATCGACTATAGAACATGACTATAGTAAACCAAACACTTCTGAGAAGGTTAAAGAAGTTGAACTCCCATATCTTCCTCTACAGATTGAGAAGACATTGGGAGAAACAACGACATGCATTCCCAAATATGCATTCAAAAAATCTTCTCATAACCCAAACACAAGGGCTGCCCAGAACTACTCTGTGGTGGAATATTTATCACAAACCGCTTGTGCGATGTCCACTTTTGAGGTCCTCCAAAGCTACCCTTCCTAGAGGAAAGTCTTGTTAACCACTTTAGGATCTACCGAGACTTGTAATTCAGGTACAATCATGCTGGATACAAATGACTTAAAACCTTGTCTGCCCTACCACATAGCATTTCAGATAGTAGTGGCTTATCCCACGAAAAAATTTACTCGGAATATTTTCCGCACAGTGGTTGATGAGGGAACCTCTACATGCATTATGTTGATGGCATGTTGGAAGGCCGTTGGCTAGCCCATTTTGTTTCCCTCACCTACTCTCCTAACTGCTTTCGATGGTCATTCATTATGACCACATGGAATCGTTCCTTCTTTCCCCCTGTAGTTAGGAGGGAATATCATGTGTGTCGAAGTAGAGGTAGTCGATGCTCCCCTTGACTATAACCTCTTGTTAGGAAGGAGTTGGAATTATGCCATGCAAGCTATGGTTGCTACAGTTTTCCAGGTCTTGTTGTTTCCACACGAAGGCCAGATAGTAACCATCGATCAATTGTCCTTATCTCGACCCGACCCTGCTTTCAGAGCATCCATGGTTCCGATGATTGATAATCCTCAACCAGGTGTCGTCAACGTAGGGGTTGGTTTGTGCCCATCTTTGATGGGTACCTTCGATTACCCACCCCCTCAAGGTGATATCAATTTCATATCTAATCACCACAAGGTTGAGATTTTTCAAGTTTCATTGTTCCGCACGACTTACTTCAACGATCTGTGGATACTTCCTTTCCCATCAGCCATGATGGATGGGATAGGGCACCCAGACATGTCCATGCCATTGTCTGTAGCTGAAGTAGCATACTCTTTATTCCATCAAACTTCATCCCACATTGATCCAGCTCCTGCACAAGAGTTAGATCCACTTCTAGAGCTTGTTTGGGCTCAGGGTTCTCTCGATCACATAGATTCATTAGACTTAGTGTTTCCCTCTGATGAAGCAATAATTGAAGCAATGACTAGTCCGGATAAAACCTGGGAAGATATTCATCATAGATCATACTTCCTCCCAGAGTTAAGTCGAATTGAAGCCAGAGAATTCACTGTGACTATGAGAGGAGATCGGTCTTGTCCTATTAATCCCTTAGCTACACATGAGGTTTATGCTGAGGGTAATATGGAAACTATTGTTGAAAACTTACCGATCAATATCTCCCAAAACTCAGGCGTCGTGGAGAATGTCTTCATCATAGTAGACTGCTCCCCCGAAGAGATTCAAATCTACACAGATCTTTTCAAAGAATTCTGCGACGTTTTTGCCTGGTCTTATGAGGAAATGCCAAGTATCGATCCAAAAATAGTTGAACATGAAATCACAATGTATCCTAATGCCAAGCCTATTTGGCAGAATCTTCATCCAGTTAATCCTAAGAAAGAAACAACCATTAAGGTTGAGGTTGAGAAATTTCTAAAAGTTGGTTTTAGCTATCCTATCCATTAGACCCAATGGGTGTCAAATCCTATGTCGGTCAATAAAAATTAAGGAACGATTCATGTTTGTACTGACTTCCGTGATTTGAAAAAGGCATGTCCCAAAGATAACTTTCCCACATTGTTCATAGATCAGATCATTGATGAATGTGCTAGTTGTGAAGCCTTTTCTTTCATGGAAAGTTTTTTGGGATATAATCATATACAAATCAAACCCAAAGACCAACACAAAATGGCAGTCATCTATCCATGGGGTACATTCGTGTATTGTAAGATGCCTTTTGGTCTCAAAAATGTTGGAGCCACCTTTCAGTGGGCCATGTCTTTTTATTTTCATGACCTTAAGCATATAGTCAAGGCTTACTTAGATGATTTAGCATCTTGATCTCACAAAACAACATATCATCCCACACACCTCTGACTTATCTTCGAACCTTGTCGCTACTTTCGGATTCGCTTAAATCCAAACAAGTGCAGCTTCTGCGTAACGTCGGGACATTTGTTAGGTTTCATCGTATCAACAATAGGGATCATGGTCGATCCTCTCAAGGTGGAGGCAATAATTCAGTTGCCCCCCCCCCGCACAATCCTTCAACTTCAGAGTCTACAAGGCAAGGCAAACTTTTTACGATGCTTCATCGCCAACTATGCCGAGATCACCAAGGGATTTATGCACTTACTGAAGAAAGACATTCCCTTCTACTGGGACGATGTTGCTCAACGCTCTTTTGACACATTGAAACATGCCCTCACATCTTCCCATCTACACATAGTAGGAAGAGAGGCCTAATGTCCTCGTACCACTACTCGAGGACTAAAACTCAGAACTCTCTCAAGAAAGAACGAACACATAATGGTCCTGAAACTGAAGTTCCTATGTGTCCACAAATAACAATTTGTCAGCTGTCTTTTCATACACTCAAGAAATGTGGTACTCCAATAAAAAACTTGTGCATTTAAGCATTGGACTGCACAGTTCATCTATGCATGAGACGCCTAATGTAGAGCCGCAGAACCAGTGATTAACCCGATAAGCAATACTATCGCCTGTAGCGATAAGTTAGTGATATTGCTTATGGGCACCTGTGTGCTCGAGCGATCTGTATCAGATGCACAGTATAGACCTATCAATTCCACTATGTTATGCGGCCCCACAGGAAAATTATGGAAATTGACTGGTTCCCCTCTCCTAGAGAGGCCAGTCAAAAAGTAAATGTCCTCGACCATGGGCACCAATGACTGCCCCTCTAACATGAATTCCTCTGCATTTGGATGTCAGTAGTCAACCAAGGCATTTAGTAGCCTAGGTTGTTCCCACATGAAAGGACATAGAAAAAACTTGAGTAACCCACACTGCATCAAAGTATCCACAACATTGGGATCTTCCCTGAACAACTCATTCACCTCTTCATACCCTCTTTCTCTCCAATGGACATACATCCTGCAAAACACCAAGGTTCAGGAGGGTTAACCCTTGCTTTTTATGCCTTTTGTATTCCATAAGGGGGTGCACACGTGTTGTAATGGTGAAATTCATATGTACATGAGTGCAAAGTTTACTCTACCCAAATTTACACATGGCCTTTCCAGAGACAACCCGCGTGGACCTAGGGCCAACCTTTTAAAGGTTGATGCCCCCCTAAAAAATGAGACCCAATGAAAAAATGAAGACATAAAATGCAAGATAAGCGAGTTCGTACATACTTGGTCTAGACAAAAGTTTGTTTCATCCACTGTAGCTCCTGAAATGACTGCTTTTGACAAAGGGTGTCTTTTGGCTCCAGAGTCAATTTCCAAATCAGAAATGGTGATAATGAGCTGTCAGCTTCTATTTATAGACTTTTTGGCCTCTTTTTGTCACTTTTTTGGCTTCCCTTATCATTTTATTTATAACAAAAACCATTTAGAGTGATTCAGGAGTTGCATAGGAGGGATTTGATCGGGTATTGGGACAATTTTTTTTGAGTTTTGAGTATTTTTCGACGGTCCATGGAAATTTTTTTCGACGATCAACTTGAACATATAGGTTAGGTTTCTACCCTGTTTTTGTATCTCGTTGTCTTTTTCCTTTATCATAGGATCGATCCCATCAGGTTGTGACACGAAACCATCATATCTACTTTATAAGTGTCACAATTTGGTGGTATAGCTTACCGGAACATGGATTCCCTAGGTAGATCCTGGTTGCATTATGGTATTCATGCTGTCTCTAAAAA
>ML780197.1:406386-423552 GCA_009831015.1 Picea engelmannii | reverse complement strand
TTCACAAGTTTTGTTTTTACTGTAAAGTGAAATTCTAAATAAAAAAAATACTTTTATATGTCGGAAGTTGAATAATTTGTGAAAATACAGTTTTTTTTGTCATAAAACAAGCAAAAGTGTAACCCACCTTCATGATTTCACCCGTACATATAATTAGATGATGTTAGCTACTGAATATAAATGTGTATTTTAGATGTTGTTTATGTTTGTTATTAGATGGTTATTGTCATCTTGCATATTTTCATAAATTACAAAGTTAAATATCGTTGGAACTATAATTATAAAATTGAAAGTATAATTTCATAGATAGTTCATTATACATTTTCATTCTAACTGGTTTTTTTTTCAAAAAAAAAATTACATATGAATAAGTATTATTTTCCATTTTACTAATTACTCTTTTACACTAAAATTTGTTATTATAAAAAAATTATTATCTCCAATGATAAGAATTCTATTGGATTTAAAATTTTAAGGATGCAAATCTTCCTATATTTATTTTTTTCATTATTTTGTAAGTTGATTGCTATCAAATTTTAAAATATTACTCAAGATTAATTGTGGTTTTACTCAACATTGGAGGCATAATTTTATAAATATTTTCAAAAGAAATGATAAAATTATGTAAAGTAAAAAAGACTATAGTTAAAAAACAAATTATCACAAAATCATGTTATAAATTTAATTTTTTAATTATAAACCATTTGTTTTGTTAATCTTACATTTAAATCTACAAAATAAATGAAGATAAACTCAGTTTTTGAATCATCATGTTAACATATCCTCAAAAATGTTGTACTATTAAACATGCATATCAACCATATCATTACATCTAATTATATCAACATCAAAAATAGAATTTCATATCACATTAAAAGTTTAACTGGACATTTAACATTTTTCAGGATTTCAGAATTGGAAATACTTAACAAAGCTTAAACATTTTTAAATATATGCAACAACATATAAATATTTTCAAATAATAATCCTTCCATGAAATCACAAATAATTTAAAGACAAACACATTACGCATCAAACTAACTATTAAACAACTAGAATTGTTCATAGATTTTTTATAATTAACTTAACATTTCCTTTGTTAGAAGATGAATAAAAAAAAAATATAATTAGAGAAATAAAGAATATAACAAAAAGATACAAAAAAAATATTAAAGATGGAATAAAACATGTACATATCACTCTCTTTGGTCATCACCTTCATTATATTCCTCTCTTAGCATGCTAACATTATTGTTCTCAAAAATATATTTTGATCTAGGGTTGTGTCTTAATACAAACCACCAATCCCTATCCAACACATATGAATAAAAAAAAACTTGGTTACAGTGTTTTGCGAAAACATAAGGCTCCTTAGCTTAATCCCCAATATTTTTAGAGTTGATACATATCATCCCACTATCACGATATTACTTTACATTATTCTAATCAAAGGTGTCCCCCCACTTGCACCCAAAAATAACACATTGGCAAGAAGAGACGTCCACTTGAATGATCTCTTGTATATTTCCAACGTAAACTAACTTCCCATGTATGGTGTTTTAATCGTGGTGGATAGCATGACTAGATTGGTCAAACTCAACTTCCACTCCACATTCTTGTGGCATGTGTCCATCATCAACATCTTCTGTGAAAAAATGATATCCACATGCCCACATAGATAGGAGAAAACAAACCTATAAAAAATGAACAAATCACAGCGTCAATATGTGTCTAATAACTTGACCATTAAAATATAAAATAATATAGATGTACTTACAATTAAATGTGGATTATGAAGTTTAAAATTCTGTACAGAAAAATATTATTACCGAGTTGATGCAACCAATCCCTATGTTTAGTGTGTCATCTTTTTCATGCGAGTAACGACCAGATGCACCGTATTTATATCTGACGTGTTTAGCAACCCAAGTGTTGGGGCATATCATTAGCATATTTTATTTTAAATGATCAGGATAAGGCATGCTTGTACAATTCAACCGTCTGAATTATTTCCTATCACTTTCCCATTTCCTCCTCTTATGTTCATACAATTCCACCCATAGTTGTGTTTCCTCCAAATTGTAAAGAATGAATTTATTGATGGCATCAATTTCTGAATTCAATGATGTATTCATGAAATGAAACAGACATATAGTACATATGAGATCGTGAAAATATACATTATGAAGTTTAGTGTGAATAGTTATTGTGTAGAAATTTGAAAAACGATCTAGTTGATCTTTGGTTTAGTGTGTGTGGGCCCTTTTTGGCTCGTGGGGCTAAAGGGGAAGAAGAGTACCCCTAGCGTTGGCTGGGAGGTACCGGTGTAGTCTCAACGGTCGACAAGTGAGAGTTACCCGAAGCGCGTGGGACAATGAATGAGAGTAGACGGCTTGGGTTACGGTACACATGCTCTTATTCTATATGGTAGACTATTATTGACTTTTCTCTTTCATTTTTGTACCTTTAACTGTGTAAAGAAGGTGTTTGGCTTAGCATTTTAATTGAGAACTTAAATTTTTCCACAGCCTTATGATCGTTGCTTGATTTGATTCCCTTGGCATTCGACCCCTCAATGATGTGACTGTCCTATTGGTTTTATTGATTTATTGTGAAGAGTTGTTCTTTACTTCATCCTCATCCCTAGATCATCACTCCACGCCTGAGCAGTCGGCCAGGATCTGAATCGACGGTCATCACTTTGGTGTTAATACACCTATAGATCCTAACACCCTTCTTTTCTGTGTGTGGATGATGAGCGAATGATGTGTTTGCCCTGTCGTCTACCCCTATTGATTTTTCTTGGCCGATTGATGGTCATTATGCCTTCCTTTGATTGATTACCCTATGCCTTGTTCATCTTCATTCCCTATGATTTTACTTCTGCACTTTAATTTAGTTGAGGATGAATTTAGCGTGCATTTTTGTCCACTTGATTCACAGTTATAATTTATATTGGACTGTGATTTGATCTCTTGTTAACAACCCTTACATTTTATTTGGACTGTGATTTTCCCTATGCATTTTATTATATTTCAAGGCGATTTTTTCCTGCACTTCTCTTACATCTGGCTTGCATTCTCCCTCTGCAAAATCTATTACCTTGATAGTGAATTTACCCTTGTAAGTTGGCGATTAAGTCAGCGATTACCTTGAAAGATTCTATGGTTGACAGTAAACCTTGGGACAACGTTTTATGGTATGGTACAGAGCAAGCTTGCCTATAGTTAATATATTCTACCAACGATTTTCTTTCACTGGTTAGGTTACACGATTTCATATACCTATGGCAGCTAGTTTGTGTTCACAGTGAAATTAGCTATTTTATATTCACAATTTATGTTCGCAGTTTTATTTTCAGCATTTTTATATATTTAGGTGACTTGGGTAGTGTGCGTTCAGTATAAATAGTAGCCTAAGCTAGTAGCCTAAGCTCTCGGTAAAGGGTAGCATTGTTTATTCTTTTAGAATAGCGAAAATTATTGTGTTACACAACCTTATTTATGTAATAAGCAACGATATTTATATTGTGGTAAACCAATGATGTTAACTACTAAGCTATCTAGTGCACACCAATAATCTTTTAACTCAGCGATGTTAGCCTTTGTTTAACATAGTAACTGACATGTTCCCCTTGGTTCTTGATTTTAGCAATTTACCTATCTCGACTGTGAGGAAAAAAATATATATGTATTGAAAGGTGTGTGTTTCAGCGCCCGATTGGTAAACACATGGTAAAAAATGATAACCCCATTGTGTGAGTGAGAAGGATAACCCTCTGCGTTCTTAAATCGCGAGATTTCAGTGAGCTTCATCCTTTTGTGACTGTGTTCCCTTCACATGGCCGCGTTTTTCTTCTTGTATGCCTGCGTCTTGTTTGGGATATGCCTACGTTCTCTTGAGGTGTCTGAGAGTTCACTGATTCTGATTTTTTTTTATCCACAATAGATTCTTCTTCTCAAGCCTCGTCTAACATTGATTGATGGCTCTAACCCTTAACTTAGACTATCATTTCCTTGAACAACGTGAGTGGGTGGGACAATGTATTTCTGGGTAAGTTAAGTATGTGATTATGGAGTTACTGATTTAGATGTGTTGGAAGCATTTTTGTTTAATATATAGAGTTCTCTTTATATCGAGTTGTTTGACAAAGAAATTTTATGCTATTTCCCAGCTCTTGAATGTAAAATTCTCTCAGCGTTGATACGGTGTGAGGGCCAGCGTCTTTAATTGTATTTATTGACTGGAGTTATACAACCTTTCGTTTTTCCCAGCCACCAACTTTTACGGATGACAATCGTATTGTTGGTTTGTTATACTCAGCGCTGGCATAGTGTTTTACCCTTTAGACCATGACTTATCTAAGGACAACTGCGTCTAAGCTCTCTATTGTTAGACAACCATATCTTTTCTCACTAGACAATGCTAGCATGCCTCGCACAACGTTATAAAAACATCATAATATCATGCTTTCCACTTTTGGGCTTTACACAATGATCTAATTTCTGGATTGACAGATATGCGTATCACAATCCTTGCTAAATTTATTATATCATTAAACATTTTAAGGAGAATGTACAGGTTTATAAAAACTATCTTTTATTACCACCGCAACCAAAAGTGTTTTTAATACCAATTTGACATCCAGATGGAATATTTTGAAACTATCCGTTTAACCTTTAACAATGATATCTTTATATATTAACCTTTATCCTTCGATATTGTTTATTGGTTATATATTAGTATGGTTAATATACCACTATCTTTTATAGCCAATTTTATTGGTCAACTGTTAACCATTATATGTATTTCTTAAATTTTGTAAATTAGTTGTATTAACCATTGCCTTGATTTAACCTTTATCAATGACTTTGCCACTATCCCTGATTGCAATTTTTTTTCTTTTAAAAGAGATGTACCTTAATAATTTTATTCAAGGTGCGCAGATCGATTTGTTGTGCCAAGAATTTTTGGTGTTGCTTGATTGTCTTAGTCTTCTTGTTGATTTTCGTTGGTTGCTAGGGTTAGTCGTTAGGTGTTTAGATAGTCCTTGATCTCCTAGCGCATGGATTTTAGCGGGGGTTGAGGGTCCGGTTATGTTATTGTCCCACGGTTGTTATTGCGCCTATCACCTGGCGACGACATGATCCCGGTTTAGGGGATCATTGTGCGCCCTAAGGGATAGAGGTGAATGATAACTTGGCTGAGGTTTGTGCTACCCTTTGTGGGCACAATTTTTGGCAGTCATTATGGGCATTGGGTTGTGATGCCTTCATGCATTAGGTTGCGCACCCTAGAGGTTCTAGATGTTGTTTGTCGATAGAGTTGTGCCGAGATTGGGGAGGTTGACCCTTAGCTGGTAGGCATTGTCAGGTTGTGTCGGGTGGGTAGTCATATCCATATTTTGATCTATGAATGTTTTGCCCCATCGCTCGTAGCGCTAGTCCATGGATTCATTGTTGTTTGTTGCCTGATTGGTGTGCATGTGTTTGTCATCAAGTTTTGTGGTTGAATTGTTGTCGTTCTTTCCTTCTTTCCTAAAAACAAAAAAAAAAAACTTGCACTTTCGCTTCGCTTGTAGTCATAACGAAGGGATCATTACATATGGTATCAGAGTGGGGTTCAACCCTGCGACTCTAGATCACCATGATTTCAACTGCAGTAAACCCTTGAGTAATAACCTAGATCTTTAAAAAAAAAAAAAAAAAACAATTAATGTTTCCATGTGGTGATCTCAATTAAAGGACGCCACAGAGGTTCCTAGTTGGTGCTTTGGAAGGAGGTGCGATGCCTCGAGAAGTTTCCTCACCCTCGGAGCCTAACCCCCAAGGGGAAGAAAAAATCCTTGGGCTATATTCAATTGTTGTAAGGGATGATGACAGTATGACAAGGTCCTTCAAGGGATTGTCAAAAGCCTTGATTCACCATCAGTATTGAGATGAGGCCAGGGCATTTGTACCCCTGAGGGTCCACAACGAACCCTAACTAGTACCATTAGAATCCACTGAGAACTCAAGAGAGTTGATTTCTTGAGTCCACGAGTGTTGCGGATTCTTGTTCCGTCGAGACACGGTTGTAGAGAAAGGCGTTGTGCTTCACGCTTCACGATTACGACCTCCAACATGAAGGTCTGCATGGTGGTATTTCAACTGAAGGGGAGAGATCTTCTATGATGGAAGATGATCCTACCACATTTGAACATGGCCATTGATGACGTGTCATGGGAACTGTTTGAGGAATGGTTCCAGGAGAATTATCTTTCTGAGGAATTTGTTGAGCATCAACTCAATGAGTTCGATGCCTTGCGACGAGGAAACCGCATGGTGACCGAGTACGAGGCCTATTTTAGAATTGCTTCGGTATTCTCTGCACCAAATTACCCAAAAATTGAAGGTCAAGAAATTCGATTTTGGCCTTATTGTTAGAATTCAGCTTCTACTTCGGGTATGAGGATTACTGGACCAAAGAAAATGTGTTGGATTGTGGGAGCCACATGACCAGCATTACTGCCCAAAGGAAAGGGTCAGAGCATCTGGATCAGCTGGACCCACTACCATGGGAGTTTTGGGCAAGGCCCATAATATTCATGCAATGGTGAATAACCACCAGGCATATCACCAGTCGACTCTGCTTGAGACATCAAGTACTGTCGCTGGCCAGACCCTTAGTATTTTGATAGATCCTGGTGCTACCGAGAGTTTCATTTCTGGTGCAACGCTAAAAGGATTAAGGTAAAGTAAATCGAACAGGATGAGTTTATCTTTGTAGAGATGGATTCGGGAGCCAAACAGACGGTTGGAGGAAAGATTATAGGTTGTACCATTAACCTGGGTGAGTTTTTCACCAGGACCGACCTATACGTCACAATGTTAGGATCGTATGACGTTGTAATCTTTATGGACTGGATGGAATCACATGAGGCGATACTCAACTCTAGGAAGAAATGGTTGATCTTGGTCGATAATGAGGGACAAAGATGCATAATTGTAGGTCGGAACCATGGAGTTTCCCTAAGGTTCATCTCTTCCTTCCAGCTACAAAAGAGCATGATCAAGGGACGTAAGATTTATGTGATCATGGCATTAAATGAAAAGGGAGTAGAGGAAGGTCTAGAACACCTTCCTACGGTGAGAGAGTTTGCAGATCTCTTTCGGAGGAGTTACCTGGGTTTTTTCCAGAGAGGGAATTGGAATTTACCTTAGATCTACAACTAGGGGTGGAATCGATAGGAATAATTCCTTATCTGATGTTGACCCTGGAGTTATAGGAGTTGAGAATGCAACTAAAGGAGTTGTTAGACATGATACTTATACGTCCCAGTGTGTCACCATGGGGTGGTCCTGTTGTTTCCATACAAATTAAGGATGGGTCTTGGAGATTCTGCAATGACTACTGTTAACTGAACAAAGAAACGATCAAGAATCAATATCCGTTGCGAAGGATTGATGATATGTTTGACCAAATGAAGGGTCCTACCTTGAGATCGAGGTATCACCAGTTATGGATCAAGGAGGAGGATGTCCCTAAGACTGCATTTAATACGAGGTTGGGACATTACGATTTTACCATTTTACCATTTGGACACACAAACGCCCTAGTGGTATTCATGAGTTGATGAACAGGGTGTTCCGCGAGTACTTAGACAAGTTTGTCCAAGTATTCATTGACAATATTTTGATTGAATCTTGGACGATGAAGCATAATGAAGAGCACTTGCGCTTGGTACTACAGTGTCTGTGAGTGCACAAATTGTATGGGAATTTGTCCAAATCCTCGTTTTATCAATCAAGGATTTACTACTTAGGAAATTTCATATCTGGCAAAGGTATCGTCGTAGATCCAACAAAGGTCAAGGTTATTATGGAATGGATTGCACCGACAAATGTCTTGAAAGTCCGTGGCTTCATGGGTTTAGCAGGATACTATCGACAGTTCGTCAAGGGATTTTCGAAGATAAAAAACCTGATTACGGAGTTACAGAAGAAGAATAATAAGTTTGTTTGGACCGAGAAATGCATGGAGGCATTTCGAAGGCTCAAGGAGCTTTTGACAACAACACCGATACTAAAGTTCCCTGACATGGATGCGGACTTATTGGTATGCACTGATGCATCCAAGGAAAGGCTTAGATGGATTCTTGATGCAAGATGGTCGAGTGATCACTTACATCTCGAGAAAATTAAGAAGGCATGGGGAAAACTATGCGACACATGATTTGGAGTTTTTATCCATCGTTTATGCCTTGAAGGTTTGGAGACAGTACCTTGTTGGACGAAAATTGGAACTAAAGACGGACCACTATGGAATACCGCACATCTTTACGCAAAGAGACATGAGAGCATGACAACGACGTTGGTCAGAACTGCTTAGCGAGTACGATTTCGATATTTCTGGCATAAAAGGAATAGTGAACCGAGTGGAAGATGCATTGAGTCGGAGACCATGCATCTTTTCGGTGTTGCCTCTCTAGACGAATCTACGTGAAAAGATTCTAAACTTACAATGTAACGATGACTAGTAGAAAGAGGTCGAGGATTTTATCAGACAAAACAAAATGATGGTACCAAGATTCGAAGGATTTATGTTTGACAATGATGTATTATTGAGGTTTAAAAATCGGATTTACATACGAGTGAATGACAAGTTGAGGAGATTGATCCTAAATGAGGCTCATAGAGCAGTATACATGGCTCACTCGGGAGTCACGAAGATGAGGGAGGACCTTAAACCCTTATTCTTCTGGAAAGGAATGAAGGCAGACATAGTCAACTATGTGGCCATATTTTTAGAATGTCAACAGGTAAAAGTCGAACATAGACATCGAACAAGATTACTACAACCACATGTTATTCCAGAATCAAAATGGGAGGTTATTTCAATGGATTTTATTCTTGGATTCCCACTGACGGCAAGGAGACATGAATCAATTTTCATGGTAGTTGATAGTCTGACGAAGAGTGCTCATTTTATTCCTGTGCATATGACGTATCAAGCACCTAACATATCTAGAGTTTTCATTAGTGATATTGGGAGGCTGCATGGCATACCTAAGAGGATTATATTTGATCGAGGATCGATGTTTACTGGACGATTGGGATAGTTTCCAAGAGGCCTTGGGAACCCGACTTAACTTTAGTACTATGTATCACCCATAGACTAATAGGAAGACTGAACTAACGAACTAGACCTTGGAAGACATGTTGCGCATGTACGTGGTAGACCAACATAGGCGTTGGGAAGAATTCTTGCCACTGGTAGAATTTTCTTATAACAACAGTTGCCAAAGCGCCATTAATATGGCTCCTTTCAAGTTTCTTTATGGGCGACTGTGTCAGACGCCTTTGAGTTGGGATCGGCTTGATTTTAGGGTCCTGGTGGGATTGGAAGTGATCCAAGAATTGGAATATTAAATGAAAACTATAAGACAAAGGATCAAGGAAGCGCAGTATCGACAAAAGAGTTATGTTGATGTGTGTCGCGTCGACTGTAGTTACGATAAGAGTTCGATCAAGTTTGGAAAAAGGGGCTAAAATATCTCTTAGGTTCGTGGGATCCTACAAGATTGTGGAAAGGAGAGGTATGTGGCCTAATGAATATCCTTTCTTGATTATTTAGGCATATGCATGATGTATTTCACATCTCTGTTTGAGACATTATGATTATGGATCCTGCACATGTTTTGACTTGAGCACCTTGCGGGTGTCAGATGAGGGTGGGCTCACATATGAGCCGATCTGCATCCTCGATCATCACATTCAATAGCTACGACGTCGAACAGTAGATTAGGTCAAGGTCGAGTAGGACAACTATATTCCGCACCCAGCGACCTCAGAGGACACATATGATACGCGCCAACAGTTTCCATTTTCATTGGATAGATAGACTTGTGATACTATGATACATATTATTTTGGCACTTATATACTATAAAACTTTGAGATGAAGTTTAGACCAACAAGGGGTGTATGTAACATCCCTCTCTTGCGCGCACTGAGCGAAGTTATTCTCTGAGGACACTTGCTTGCAAGAGATCCAGATTATTATACCTTTGACTGTTGATTATTATTATAAGGCATTATGGATGTGATTATATGTTATTTTTCTATATTGACTTAGACAGGTGATATTGACTTGGTTCTCCTGAGTGTGCAGTATTTGATCATCGAGGATGCTGAGGCATCGATGAAACCCTTGGACTTTGGATCGAGTCAGGGAGTGGACTATTGGGGTTTGATTGTTGTATATATATGACATTTGTGCATCTGATTAGATGATATGATTATGGATATTATTTCTTACATGATTCGTTGATGATGCAGGATGATGATAGATTTCCAACTAAAATCACATGTGGAGTAGAGGGGTCACGCATGATAACCAAAGATGTTGAGGGAATGATGTGGACAACATCCCTTCCACAGCCTACTAGCACTCTCGTCGGGGATCGAACTGTAGGTTAACGACTACCTAGTTCGAGAAGCCCCACGATGTCGTGAGGGTAGACTGCGATTGTCGCTCATGATGATTATAAGGGGCACCCAATAAGGCAACAACCTTATTCCTTAGAGGCCCTTAGTCTCCCATAAGATCAGCTAGCAAAGTTTTGACTCCAGGGGTATTTGATGTCTACCAGTTCATTCAAGAGGCGAGTGGCACCCTTCAAGCACCTAGTGCGTCTTAAAGGCCGTGTTGTTTTATTAAATAATACATGAATAAACCTAGATGGACTTAGAACGAAGAACATGATAAGAAAGATTTAAAAATAGTTTCCATAATAAAATGTCGCCCAACCTCGAAAATTAAAATCTAGGTAAGTCATATATATATAAACAATAAAAGTAATCATCATTAATGATGTGACGAGAAGGGGATAAACGATTCAATTAATTTATAAAAAAAATATTTTGGGGGATAAAATTTGAAAAGGGGGAAAAGGGGAAATAATTCTTTTGTTAAATATGATAATTAAAAAATTATTGATTAAAAAGAAAAAGGGGAAAAAAGTAATTTTCTGCACTTGCCAATTTTAGTTTTTAATGAAAAGGGAAAGAGGGAAATTTAAAAGATTTAGGAAACTAAGAAAAAGAGGGAAACATAAAGAGAAAGGGAAACATAAAGAAAAAGCAGAAATACTAACTTGTAAGGTATTTTGCATTTAAGAACTTTCTAAATTGAACTCAACTAGTGAATTAGTAAGGGGGTAAGTCATTAAAATGTGTAAGGGAGTATGGGGACACCTAGGATCGATTCTAGGAATTCTTTTAGGTGGGTGAGGGAAATAGGAGTAATTAAATAATTTGTGAAATTATATTCTGGTGCAACAAAGGGGATGGGCGACATATGTATGGGGAGGGTTTTTATTAATTAAATTATTGAACAATAAATTAAATGGGAATTTGGGAAAGAAAATGACTTTGAATCTCTATATAAAGGAGGGAGGAGGAGGATGATGGATCTCCTCTGTTACGCGTAACGTTACACTAGAGAATTTTAGACTTGACTAACTTAGCTTGTGGGAGTTGGGATTCCCAGCTCGATGAGGAGTGGTAGCTTGACCTCGCAAGGTGAGCTCGGAGCTAGTTGATCTCTAGTTCAATGTGCGTGGACCCTTTATGGCTCGGGAGGCTAAGGGGGATTAAGAGTACCTCTAGCATTGGTTGGGAGGTACCAGTGAAGTCTAAGTGGTCAGCAAGAGGGAGCTTCATGAAGCGCGCGGGACAACAACTCAGAGAAGATGGCTTAGGCTACAGTACGCATGCACTTATTCTGCATGGTAGACTATTATTGACTTTAAGCTTTCATTTCTCTACCTTTAACTGTGTAAAGAAGGTGTTTGGATTAGAATTTTAATTGAGAACTTAAATTTTCCCATAGCCTTATGCTCGTTGGTTGACTTGATTCCCTTGTCATTCGACCCCTGAATGACGTGATTGCCCTATTGGTTTTATTGATTTATTGTGAAGAGTTTTTTTTTACTTCATCCTCATCTCTAGATAATTAGTACACTCCTCACCAGTGGAGGAGGAGCGAGATTGACAGTCGTCACTTCGGTGTTAATAGACCTAATGCACTGCTTTTCTGTGTGTGGATGATGAGCGAAGGATGTGGTTTCCCAATCGTCTACCCTTGTTGACTGTTCCTAGCCGATTTATAGACCTCATTACACCTTCCTCTGACTAATTACCCTATGCCTTGTTCATATTATTCCCTGCGATTTTACTTATGGAATTAATTTAATTGAGGACGAGTTTAGCCTACATTTTTGTTCACTTGATTGACGAGTTTAGCGATTTGTCCTCTTGTTGACTTTCCCTATGCATTTTATTATATTTGAAGGTGATTTTTCCCTGCACTTCTCTTACATCTGGCTTGCGTTCTCCCTGTGCAAAATATATTACCTTCATAGCAAATTTACCCTTGTAAAGTCAGTGATTACTTTCGACTACATTGGACAGATTCAATGGTTGACAGTAAATCTTGGGACAATGTTTTATGGTATGGTACACAGTAGTCTTTCCTATAGTTAATAGATTCTACCAATGATTTTCTTTCAGTGGTTAGGTTCCATGATTTCATATACCTCTAGAAGCTAGTTTGTGTTCGCAGTCAAATTAGTTATTTTACATTCACAATTTATGTTCACAATTTTCTTTTCAACGTTTTTATATATTTTGGTAAATTGGGTAACGTACGTTCAGTATAAATAGTAGCCTAAGCTCTTTGTAAAGGGTAGCGTTGTTTATTATTTTAGAATAGCGAAAATTATTGTGTTACACAGCCTTGTTTATGTAATAAACAACGATATTTATATTGTGGTAAACAAACGATGTTAACTACTCAACTATCTAGTGCACAACGATAATATTTTAACTCAATGATGTTAGCCTTTGTTTAACATGGTAACTGACATATGCCCCTTGGTTCTTGATTTTAGAAATTTACCTATCTCGACTGTGAGGAAAAATATATATATATGTATTGAAAGGTGTGTGTTTCAGCGCCCGATTGGTAAACAAGTCGTCAACAATGATAACCCCATCGTGTGAGTGAGAAGGATAACTCTCTGTGTTCTTACATCACGAGCTTTCAGTGAGATTCATCCTTCTATGACTGTGTTCCCTTCACACGACCGTGTTTTTCTTCCTGTATGCCTGAGTCTTGTTTGGGATATGCCTGCGTTATCTTGAGGTGTCTTAGAATTCACTGTTTCTGCATTTTGTTTTATCCACAACAGATTCTTCTGCTCAAGCCTCGTCTGTTGATGGATCTAAACCTTAAATTAGACTGTCGTTTCCTTGGACAACGTGAGTGGGTGGGACAACATATTTCTAGGTAAGTTCTGCATGTGATTATGGAGTTATTGATTTAGATGTGTTGGACGCATTTTTATTTAATAGATAGACTTCTCTTTATATCCAGTTGTTTGAAAGAGACATTTTATGCTCTTTCCGAGCTCTTGAATGTAAAATTCTCTCATTGTTAATACTGCGTGAGGGCCAACGTTTTTAATTGTATTTATTGACCGGAGTTATACAACCTTTCGTTTTTCCCAACCACCAACTTTTACTGACGACAATCGAATTCTTGGTTTCTTCTACTCAGCGCTGGCATAGAGTTTTACCCTTTAGACCATGACTTATCTAAGGACAACTGCGTCTAAGATCTCTATTGTTAGACAACCATATATTTTATCACTAGACAGCGCTAGCATGCCTCACACAACGATATAACAACATCATAATATCATTCTTGCCACTTTTGGGCTTTACACAACAATCTAATTTCTGGATTGACATCTAGATGGAATATCTTGAAATTATTTGTTTAACCTTTAACAATGATATTTTTATATATTAACCTTTATCCTTTGCTATTGTTTATTGGTTATATATTAGTATGGCTAATATACCACTGTCTTTTATAGCTAATTTTGTTGGTCAACTTTAACCATTATCTATATTTCTTAAATTTTGTAAATTAGTTGTATTAACCATTACCTTGCTTTTACCTTTATCAATGACTTTCTCACTATCCCTTATTGCAATTTTTTTGCTTTTAAAAGAGATGTACCTTAATAATTTTATTTAAGGTGTGTAGATCGATTTGTTGCACCAGGAATTGGTAATTGGCAGTGTTTCTTTATTGTCTTAGTTGTCTTTTTATTCTCGTTGGGTGCTATGGTTAGTCGTGAGGTGTTTAGATAGTCCTTTATCTCCTAGCATGTGGATTTTAGCAGGGTCCGGTTATGTTATTGCACCACGGTTCTTGTCGCGCCTATCACCTGGTGATGACATGATCCTGGTTAAGGGAATCATTTCACGCCCTAAGGGATAGGGGCGAAGGATAACTTGGTCAAGGTCTGTGCTACCCATTGTGGGCGCGATTCATGGTAGTCGTCATGGGCGTTGGGTTGTGACATCTTCATGCATTGGGTTGGGCATCCTAGTGGTTCTAGATGCTAGTCGTCGAGGGAATTGTGTTGGGATTGAAGAGGTTGACCCTTAGCTGGTAGGCATTGTCATGTTGTGTCGGGAAGGTATTCATATCCATATTTTAATTTACGCATGTTTCGCCACATCACTCATAGCGCTAGTGCATGGAGTCATTGTTGTCTATTCCCTGATTGGTGTGTGTGTGTTCGTCGTCAGGTTGTGTGGTTCAACTGTTGTCTTCATTGCCTTCTTGACTGAAAACAAAAACAAAACCTTGCACTTTCACTTTGCTTGTAGTCGTAACAAAGGGATCGTTACATTAGGTCATGGGGGAACTCATGGTTCATAGATTGACACAAGAGGAAAGGATAATGACAATACAAAGTAAACACATAAAAAAATAATTATGTTTTATCCCATGGCATAAAACAATTTTTGACATACGTTGTTAAGCCCTAATATTGGCTCATTACCCCTTAATTGGGGCATATTATATTAGTAATGTTATTTTATTTATGTCGGCTTTAGGCCATTAGTTGTAATTATACCTCCTAGTCTCCTATATATACCAAGGAGACATTTTCATTTTGAATCATCTTGTACTTGAACATTTAAGTGGGGTAAAAGGAGGTTGCCCCCTCAAAGAGGCTTATTATTTGAAATTATCTCTTTTTCAAGGAATTGAGTACTTTTTCTTAGGTTTTTCTATGCTATATTGATATTTGGTTCTTAACATATGGTATCAGAGCTCAAGGTCTTGGGGTTTCGCTGCTACACCTGAGACACCTTGGAATTTTCGCTATAACTTTTTTTCTACAATGTTTCAGAAGGAACTTCGTGGAGTATATTTAGCAGACGGATCAAGGTACGTTGGGTTCAAATTTCAGCTCGTGAGGCCTTATACTTTCAGATATACATCCTGTACAAGATAGGGTTCTTGAATCATTCTGAACTGAGTCATTGTGGAATTTTTTCTATAAAAAAATTTCTGTAACGCTTCAGACCCTGAACTCGGGAGGCTATTCACATAAATTAGTAAGGTATCTGTGGTAAAATGTTAAGCTTTTGGGTCATCTTAAATTTGTAGATACACCGTGTGTAAGATAGGGTACCTGACTAGTCTCAAGAAGGTGTTCCAAGTAAAACAATCATAACTTCTTCCTAGAGTATCCAAATTGAGTGGGACTAGTTTCATTGGATCATGGACAGTCTATAGTATTTATGGTACTAGTTTCAGAATTGTATATCAATTATTGTGTGTCGGGAATGCTATACAAGTGAGATCTCCTGGAAAGGCCAAAAATAGACAAGTTGTCGGGAAGTTACCATAAATTCCACTTGGCACATTCAATTTTGATCAGACCTATGGCATTACAGAGAAGAAATGTCAAAGAACTACATAAAATAAAGTTTCATATCTAGAAGGGTTGAAACTTGGGAGATACAACAAAATAAATATTGTCTAGCAAAACCACCTCAAAATCAAGGTTCAAAAGTGATTCTTGGCCAACATGCCACCTAAAAAGGGAACTTCTACACCAAATAACCCTCCAGACAATCCTACTTGGACTCTTGATGAAGGTGACGAAATGTGTAGGGACATAAATGATTTAAAAAAGAAGATAGTAACAAAAGATGAACTACAAGAGATGATGGAGGGTTTAAAAGGGGAGATCATGGAAGTATTAAAAAATTTCGTAATAGAGAAGACACCTGAAAGTGAAAATGAGTCCCATGAAATTCATGATGAGGACACAAGGAAGGTGAATCAAGAATGGAGAAACTCCAACTTTGGTTTTAAGAGCAACCACATTCCTAAGATCGATATGAGGAAGTTTGATGGCAAGGACCCAATCACATGGATACTTCAAATGGAGCAATTCTTTGATCTCGATAATGTGCCACATACACAAAAGGTACGAATTGCTTTTTTGTATTTAGAACCTAATCAATTTTTATGGTATCAATGGATTTGTTCTCACAAATCACTCATCACTTGGACAATTTTCACGGAAGAAATGATAGAACACTATGAGGATACAAGGAGCAATACCTTCTTTAACCAATTGATAAATCTCAAGCAAAAGGGTTCAGTTACCGAGCACATTGAGAACTTCCAAAGATGAGAACTTGATTGATGTATTCATAGGAACTTTAAAGGATAGCATTCAATATGAGGTTCTCCTTTGGGAACCCAAATCAATCTAGAATGAATTTAAGGTGGAAAGAAATATTGAAAGTAAAAATATGGCTATGGCTACTAGAAGGACCAATCCTAACATCTATAGAGAGAACAATGCTCCTTCTTCTAAAACACCTCAACCTACAAGGTTCAAACCTCAACAATTGGAGGGAAGAAAAGAAAAAGGTTTATGCTTTAATTGTGACAGCGAGTACAATAAGGGACATAAGTGTGGTTAGAAGAAATTATTCTACATGTATTGTGAAGAGGAAGAAGAAGAAGAACAAGAACCATCTCAAGATGAAAACATAGAAGCAATTTCGTCTAAAGATTTGACTCCCATGATATCGTGTAACACATTGGCTAGAATTAGCACTCCTCAAACCCTCAAGATCGAAGGATACATCAAAAAGAAAAAGGTAATAGTCATAATTGATTATGGCAGTACTCATAATTTCATTCACTATAAATTAGCCAAAGCTCTCAATTGCTTTGTATATCCAGTGCCACAGTTTCAAGTAATGATTGCAGATGGAGGAACTATCAATTGCTC
>ML780197.1:364808-388748 GCA_009831015.1 Picea engelmannii | reverse complement strand
TTTGAGGTACCTGTAGTGTTGATCACTCCAAGTTGTAGAAGCTTATCTTCCTCTCTAATCAAAGAAGTACAAAAGGACTCAAGAGTGGGTTCTACATAAGCTTTCCCTAGAGCCTCTTTCATGGCATAAAAGGTAGATACAAATACAGAACATGCACTACCTAGCTTAGAAAGAATAAGATATATGCAACGCTCTTCCTTCATTTTTATGTTGCATTCTATACATAAAAGTCTGAGTGTTTTAAAGTTAGATAGATAGTCTCCAAGGCAAGAAAACTCACTTGGACTGAAGGTCAGTATTTGATTTTCTAACTGTTGTGCTCGAATAATATTGAGTTTACCAAACATAGATTCAATCTTGTCCCAAGCTACTTCGGGGTCATCAACTCCTTGAAGATGGTACCTTAGCTCAGGAGAGATGGACATTCCAATTAGTCCACGTGCTTCGTCATTCCTATCATCCCATTTTGCTTTCTTATCATCATCAGTGGGGGTTGTTTTCGTTCCCATGGTAATTTGATACAGGCCTTTACTTCTTAATAAATCTTCCATATGGGATCTCCATTGGAAGTAGTTGTCGCTGGTAAGCATGACAGTACTTGTAGAATCCATATTAAATATGTAGATAATGCAGATTTAAAACCTGAAAATAATGATATGGATGGAAAGATCTCGAAAAGTTGTGCGATTTTAAAAAAAATGGCACTGAAAAAGGACTTACGATGTGAGAGTTATGCCCCTTTAAAAAAAAGGCATAAACGGTAACCAAATAACCACGTGATAGTGTAAGCTACTTTATGAAGTGACCCACTTTTATAAAGAGAAGTGGGGATCACTTTTACAATGAGGATACCTTATAACAGAAAAGTTGCATGCAAAATAACTCTAAAATAAAATATAAATCTACTTATAGTGATTCACTTTTATACTTGAAGTGAAATGCACTTTACAATTTATAGTATGAACTTTTTTAAAAAAAGGTAACAAAAGAGAGACTTGAACTCAAGACCTCTTACTTAATAAGGCAAGTTTTAACCAAATGGTCTAGAAAAACATATTGTAATGTTCAGAAGGAGGATTGGGGATGTTGTTGTTGTTGTTGTGGAAGACGGCCTTGGAGAGCATGCTCCAAAAAAACTTTTTTCACACAAGAAAAAAAAATTGCTTCTCAATGACAACAAGGGTTAGATCTCGGTTAGCTTACCCGGAAGATGCCCCTTTTCCTATCTGTTTCCGATTTTCCAAGATCGGAAAAGGTGCGGGGAAAAAAGCATACGCAAATCTAAAATAGTAGCAGCCCGGAAATAAAAAATACAAACTGAAATAAAATCAAACTTTGCAAAAATTTAAAAAAAAATGCGTATTCAGACTTTATACCTCCGGATCTGACTGTAATGGTCGTATCTTGGGAAAACAGAAACCTTTTCGAGTGAAACGAAAAGTGTTCCTGAATGAAAAGCATGCTCCGGACGCAATGGAATAGTCCTTTCAGCCCATAAATGTATATAAATGCCAGAAAATGGATATGAGGCAACTCGGCTTCACGATCTCGATCTACAACAGGAGCGGGTCTTCAAACAGGCTCTGATACCATGTTCGACAACACAGGTATTCCAATAGAGGATGAACACATTTAGTAACCACTCACATAACCATATCAAAGATCAACACACCAATGTTTTCACGTGGTAAAATCCCTACGGGGAAACATCCACGGCCCCAGCCAACGCGGCCACTTGGAGCAGTTTATTAATGCAAAGAAAAAGATTACAGAGAGATTTTACAAGAGAGTTTCTCACAATCGATCATCGGAAAATGACCCTCCATGCTCTTTAAATAGAGATCATGGACCAATCGTGTGTTAAGACACGGATCAATGGCCATTAAGATCGAGGAGAGTATGAACCGTTGGATCACTCTATGTCGGGAACATATCGTGACCGTCGGATTGCTTAACTACAAATGCATACTAATGCATACTAAAGAAACACACTTTTACCTAACGACATATTAGACCAAGTAGATCTTAACTAACTCCTAAGTGTCCAAATATCCTAACAAGCTCCTCTCGCTTATCGGCACTTCGTATGTTTCAACGTTGAGCCTTCGTTCTCTTACTTCATGAATTCCTGACATGCGAGAGTCAACAAAGTGTTGACCCCTTCCACTAGGTGATGTGTATCCGCCTGTCTATTTCTCGGGCCCACTTTGTGGTTCTTCCACGTGTTTCCTCCGTGCCACGGCTCTCGGCACTTCGCGACTTTTGCAGTCAAAAACAACTTGCTTCAACTTCCAAACCCCTTAATGCACAAAATGCGATGGGGTTCATGATCCAATGGTCCTCCCGTGACCTGGATCCGATTCCTATCCTCGCTCCTCATGATTTCACTACTTCGTGACTTGGAGCACCCAACTCTTGGGCTCTCACCCTATGAACCTCTGAGTTCACGAGATCCCTAGATCTCTGCCACCTGTCAGCCTCCGATTTACTGCTGCGATTTTCTCACGGCTTCACCACTCGCGAAGTTGAATGAATTCCCTTTTTGACCTTCGATGCCCGAATCTCCGATATGGGTGATCTCGCGACACGTTTCCTCCTTATAATGGACGGCTCAGATTATTTCACGGTTTCACAAATTCAGGACTCTTGGGACAAAATTCTCGACTTCTTATCCTCTAATATGCTGAAATGGTGAAATTCTGACACGTCGTCAACGCTGGTCCTACGATGGAACTTCCCGCGTTTTTTGAGTTCTCGGACTTCGCGAATCCTGATGCTAATCCTTCAACTCTTCAACCCACAAAACCCTGAAATACTGAGTTCCGATGTGCTTTACCAATAACTGGCCCACACAAACCCGTTTTCCCCATTCGGGACTTCGCCTTTCGCAACCTCGCAAATCTTGAGTTAAGGCTTTCAGTTCTCCAACTCCTGAAACCCCAAAATGAGATTTCGTGAGTGATCCAATGGCCCCTGTTGGTTCAAATCCTATGACCTGATTTCTCCTGAGCTGGTACGTAGTAAAATACCCACTGTAACATTTTTTCTCCTCTGCAAGATTTGACGGCTTCTAGGACTTCGCAAATCCTCCACGGAGGATTCCGATCATCCAATTCCTCCTTGACTATTCCTGTGAAATGAACAAAGTGTTCCTTCATGAAACTTATCCACTAGCAAACGATATCATTGCACCTCCTTCCGACACTTCAAGGCACTAGCCCTCCTAAGCTTTTCTTTGACAGCTTCGAAGATCCTATCCCTCCTGAGCTTGATTGAAAAATCCTCAAGTCCTTTGGGGAAAATTCCAGTGCACACTCGTTGCAACACTTATTCAAATACTTCCAAGTATTTGAACCTCTTTGACTCTACACACTCCTTGTGACAGTAGTCCTTCAACAATTTCGCACAGGTTGTAAACACTGAGACTTCACTCAGCCTGCGCACTCCTTGCACGGCTCCTGTGCTTAACTTGCACCTCTGTGAGAATGAGAACACTATTATCTCTCCTAAGCTTGCAGAGACAAACTCTGACTTCTGTCAATGCACACCTTGCGGACAATTTCACTGCACTCCTTGCAAGAAAACTCTTGCTTAGACAGAGAAACAATTGAAACTCATTCTTTACTCTCCCTCTCTTCAGATTTCAGACATTAAATATGAAATCAAACATTCACGCATCAAAGAAAATGCATAACAAAGAGTAAACAAGCATGTATCAATCAGCATGTACAAACACAGAAAGCAATTGAACACCATGAGTCTGAACTTAAGATCTTTGTATTAATCCAGAACTTCTATACATGGGTTCTTCTACACAGCTCTCTGCTTCTTCTTCTCTAGGCTCTCTTGATTGATTATGCTGCTAATGTTACAATGATACAAGTGAGGGTGTCTATATCCGTTTTCCCTCCGGCTCCTAAAACTGTATAATCTAAGAATTCAAGGCTACCTACTTACATTTACTAGAATAAATGCCTCTTAGTCCTTCAGACGAGAGTTGGACGCTCAAGGTCTAATTAAAATCTACAAGTACACTCTTTCTTAATTGTTTCATTTACGTTTGACATATCAAACTTCAAAACATTTCAAACAATTCATCATGTGCCAAAATGCATTAGTGCTTGCCCCACACTCGCTTGTTGTTGGCGATGCTCCTGCATCATACTCCCTCGCTTGAAAATTTTCATACGCTCCTATCCATGAGCTCTTGCACAGTTTTTCCATGCTTCTGGATCTCTGCTTCATTCTCCCAACTGGCATCTTCAAATGGATGTCCCTTCCGCTTGACCAAGTATTCGAAATATTCCTTTCTTCTAGTCCTTTTGCTAACTCTCTTGTCTAGTATGCTTTCCATCTATGGCTTCTCTGCAGCTGGCATCTCTTTAGTCCACTAAACCTCTGGTTGTTCATCACTTGTTCCTACCTCCTCAGCTTTGTAAGGGTACAAATCTGAGATGTTGAATATCGGATAAATTCTGATCCCATCGGGTAATTCAATCTCATAAGCATTTGCCCCAAATTTCTTCAAAACCTTACATGGCCCAATCTTCTTCATATTCAATTTGTTATATGTCCCTTTCGGGAATCTTTCCTTTCTCAAATGTGCCAGAATCAAATCACCAACCTCAAATTGAAGTTGTCTCCTATGTTGATCTGCTCTGCGCTTATACTCATGGACCAAGTTCTGCAATCTCTCCTTCACCTGGCTGTGAAGTTCCTTCATTGCTTCTGTGAAATCCTCTGCACTAGCACTCCTAGTTGCATTCTGTTATGAATCTCTCAATTCAGATACTCCTCTTGGCTGCATCCCATAAACAATTTGGAATGGAATCTATTCTTTTTTTCTGTTGATGGAATCATTATAAGCAAATTCCACCTGTGGCATAATATTGTCCCACTGACTGTGGTGTTCTGTCACCAAGCTCCTCAGCAAGTCTCCCAAACTTCCGTTCACAACTTCTGTCTTTCCATACATTTGAGGATGATAAGATGAAATGAACGACAAGTTAGTTCCCATCTTTTTCCATATGCTTCTCTAGAAGTGTCCCACAAACTTGGTGTCTCGATCCAAAACTATGCTCCTTTGTAAGCCATGAAGTCGAATGACTTCTTTGAAAAACAGATTTGCAATGTGAGTTGCGTCACTCGTTTTCTGACACGGTATAAAATGTGCCATCTTAGAAAATATGTCTACCACTACAAAGATTGAGTCAAACCCTCTTACTGCAGTCCATGCTTACTGCATCCCACGGTCTGTAAGGTATGGGTAATGGTTGATAAAAGCCTGCATTCTGCCTCTTTCCTTTTGAATGCTGACAATTTCTACATCTGTCCACGAATCTTTTGATGTCTGCTCTCATTCCTGGCTAAAAATATGACTCATTTATTTTGAGAACGTCTTGTCATGACCAAAATGTCCGGCCAATCCTCCACTGTGTTTCTCCTTCAGCAAATTCTCCCTCATGGAGCATTTTGGGATATAAAGTTGATTACCCTTAAACAGTAATCCTTCCTGGATCATGTATTATATCCATTGACTCTTGTCCCTGAGAATTGGATTCTCATCTGCTTCATACACCTCTTTGAAATATGGATCATCTATGTACATGTCCCTGAGATCATCAAAACCCAGTGTTTTGACTTTGAACTCCTGCAATAGCAAACATTTCTTGCTCAAAGCATTAGCAATTTTGTTAGCAGTTCCAGAAATATGCTTAATTACAAAAGTAAAGTCATGCATGTATTCAACCCATTTAACATGTCTTTGATTCAACTTCTCATGTTGAGTCACAAATTGCAAAGCATGATTGTCACTGTATAAGACAAACTCCTTGAGGATCAAATAGTGTCTCCACTTCTTCAATGCCTGCATAATAGCATAGAAATCCTTGTCATACGTGGAGTATTTCACTTTCGCTTCATTCAATTTCTCATTGAAGTATGTTATCAACCTGTCTTCTTGACTCAAGACTGCCCCTATTGAAAATCCACTTGCATCACATTTTACCTGAAATGTCTTTTTGAAATCCGGCAACACCAAAATTGGTTGTTCCGTGATTTTCCTTTTCAACAAATTAAAACTTTTCTCATCCTCTTCTGTCCAGTGAAAATACTTGTTTCTCTTCTTCACTGTGTCCATCATCGGTGCACTGATTCCACTGAAATTCCTGATGAACTTCCAGTAGAAACTAGCCAATCCATGAAAACTTCTCACCTCAAATAAACTCTTCGGTGATGGCCAATTCTTAATTACCTCCACCTTATCTGGATCCATCCTCAATTTATCTGCAGAAATAACAAAACCCAAATAAATGAGCTCTGTATTCATGAATGAAGATTTTTTCATATTTATCAGCAACTTCTCTTGTTGTAGCCTCTTCATCATTGTAGCCAAGTGTTTCATATGCTCTGCCTCTATTTTACTGAAAATCAGTATGTCATCAAGATACACAATGACAAATTTTCTGATGAAATCCTTCAAGACTTCATTCATCAACCTAATGAAAGTACTTGGTATGTTTTTTAAACCAAATGACATGACAAGACATTCATACAACCCTTCATTGGTCTTGAATGTTGTCTTCCACTCATCACCTTCTCTCATACGAATCTGGTGATATCCACTTTTCAAATCAATCTTCGAAAAAAAAAATTCCCCAGTCAAGAAATCCATCAAATCATCCATCCTTGGCAATGGAAATATGTACTTGATGGTTATCTTTTTGATTGCCCCTGAGTCAATACACATCCTCCAGCCTTCGTCTTTCTTCAGACTAAGCATTGTCGGAACAACACATGGACTTAAGCTTTCTCTAACCAACCCTTTGTCCATTAAATCCTGGACCTGTCTTTTGACTTATTCATTCTCCTACGGTGTCAATCTGTACGTTGCTTTGTTTTTTAAAATAGCTCCAGGTATGAGATCAATATGATGACTCACACTTCTAATTGGTGGCAACGAACGAGGTAGTTTGTCCACTACTATGTCAGCAAACTCTTCCAACAGTTTCTGAACCTCTTCCGGTAAATCATCTACCCTTGTACTGGTTAAAACAATTTTAGGCTTCCTGGCCACAATGAATTGTGGTTCCTCCTTCTTCTTAACCTCTGTAAGAAGTTACTTCCCACTCATGAGAAGTACAGTGTTGCTTACTTTAGGTTTTACTTCCTTATCTTTGATTGGCAATAACATGTGAGTTCTCCCATTCTTCTCTAGGGTATACGCGTGCTTCCTCCCATCATGAATCACATGTCTATCATATTTCCACAATCTACCCAGTAATAGATGACAAACATCCATGGGAATGACATCACAGCGTATTTCATCTTTATACCCTCCTATTTTAAACTCAACTAAACATTGTTTAGTGACATTTACCTGATGTCCTTTTTGCATCCACGAAACTCTGTATGGACCTGGATGTTCAATAGTCTCCAACTCCAGCTTTTCTACCATCTCTGTAGAAACAAGATTATCTATTCTACCACTATCCACGATGAATTTGCATACCCTATCTTTGGTTTTTCAAGCAGTCTGAAAAAGACTGTTCCTTTGCACTGGATTATCCACCTCTCTCTCTGGCATTAAGAGAAATTTTCGCATCATCAACGATCTTCCACCTTCAGCATCATTTGCCTCAACATTTCGCCTCTGTTCTTCGACAATGTGAGTTTCACCACCTTCTTTATTTTTGTCTGGACACTCATAAGACTTATGTCTGAACTTTCCACATGTGAAGCATTTCACTACTCCACCTCTTCCTCTTCCTCTACCTCTGGTACGAGGAAAACTGTTTCCATCAGCATACTGACCTCTGTGTTAGGTATTCTTCCCTCTCTGTGAACTTCCACCTCTCTCAGTCTGAGTATAAGGTTTCTTCCACTCTTCCTTGGGTTTATGATTTCTATCTTGGGCAACTAATTTGCCTCTGGGTTGACTTCTGCCTCAGCCTCTTTGACCTTGTTTTTGGCTCAACTTCTCTTCAGCTTTTAGAGTCATCTGATAAGCATCTTCCACTGTTCAGATGGTCATCATGCTCATCTCATCCTGAATGTCGTATCTCAAACCATTCATATATCTGGCAACCTTTTCATCATCACTTTCGCGATGACCTGCCCTAATGTTCAGCCTGTAGAATTCTTCAGTTTACTCCTTTACCAACATCAGTGTCTATGTCAAATTTTGCATTCTCTGAAACAAAGTAATCTCGTAATGCCTGGGAATGAATTTCACATTCATCTTCACGATCATCCTATCCCAACTCTTGATCTTATGCTTTCCTTTGCAGCGCCTGTCATCTTGTAGCTCATCCTCCCACAATGTTGCATGTCCTTTCAATATTGTGACAACATGTTTGACCTTTTTGTCCTCCTCGACATATTCATAGTCAAAATATGTGTCCAGAGCTCTAATCCAGTCTAGAAGCTCTTCAGCATCCAGGTTTCCTTCGTATACTGGAATATCCATTTTTACTCTAGCACCCATTCTTGCAACAACCCTAATTAGGCGTTCATTTGTTGCATCTTCTGCTGTGACTTCTTCTCCTTCATGTCCAGCTTCATTTTCACTTTCGGAATCACTGACATCTCCAACAACAGTTGTGCACCTCTTCTTTATTTCCATGTCCACAACTCTGCCGCGTAGGTCATGTATCTCTCTTTCCATGGATAGATTTTGCACTTGCCAACCCCTTCCTTCTGGCATTTCCCTATCCTCTGGCGGATCGGGTGTTTATATGTCTCTTCTTCTTGATGCATAGGTCCTTTTTTCAGCTCACAATCTCGCGACTTCATGATTCGTGACTCCCGACTCTTCCTCTCCAATCTCTCGATACCCGAGATAGTGAAAAGGGTATAACTCTTCTTTCGTCAGCGTCCTTTATGCATGACCACTGGATAAGCTTCACGAAATCTCCTCTTGATTCTCGGCACTTTGTATGTTTCAACGTCGAGACCTCGTGCTCTTACTTCATGAATTCTCGATATGAGAGAGTCAACGAAGTGTTGACCCCTTCCACTAGGTGACGTGTATCCGCCTATCTATTTCCCGAGCCCACTTTGTGGTTCTGTCATGTGTTTCCTCCGTGCCTTGGCTCTCAACACTTCATGAATTCTATAGTAAAAAAAAACTCCTTTCAACCTCCAAACCCCCGAATATGTGAAATGTGATGGGGTTCCTGATCCAACGGTCCTCCCATGACCTGTATCCGACGGTTATCCTCGCTCCTCATGATTTCGTGACTTCGCGACTTGGAGCACCCAACTCTTGGGCTCTCACCCTGCGAACCTCTGAGTTCATGAGATCCCTATATCTCTTCCACCTGTCCTCCTCCGATGGACAACTGTGATTTTCTCATGACTTCGCCACTCGTGAAGTTGAATGACTTCCCTTTCTGACCTCCGATGCCCGAATCCCCGATATGGGTGATCTCGCGACACATGTCCTCCTTCTAACGGATGACTCAAATTATTTTGCGATTTCATGACTTCGGGACTCTCGGGACAAAAATCTCGACTTCTTATCCTCAGATATGCCAAAATGGAAAAATTCCGACCCGTCGTCAACGCGGGTCCCATGATGGAACTTCCTGCCTTTTTGGAGTTCTCGGACTTCGCGACTTCATGAATCTTGATGCTAAGCCTTCATCTCTTCAACCCAAAAAACCCCGAAATACTAAGTTCCTATGTTCTTTACCAATAACTAGCCCACACAAACCCCTTTTCCCCTTTGGGACTTCACCTTTCATAACCTCACGAATCTTGAGGTAAGGCTTTCAATTCTCCAACTCTCGAAACCTCAAAATGAGATTTCGTGAGTGATCCAACGACTCCTATTGGTTCAAATCCTATGGCCCTATTTATCCTGAGATTGTACGTAGAAAAATACCCACCGTAACTTTCTTTCTCCTCTGCAAGATCTGACGGCTTCCAAGACTTCGTGAATCCTCCACGGAGGATTTAAACCATCCAATGCCTCCCTGACTATTCCTGCGAAATAAACAAAGTGTTCCTTCATGAAACTTATCCACCAGCAAATGATGTTGTTGAGCCTCATTCCGACACTTCAAGGAACTAGCCCTCCTGAGCTTTTCTTCGACAGCTTCGAAGATCTTATCCCTCCTGAGCTTGATTGAAAAATCCTCAAGTCCTTTGGGGAAAATTCCTGCACGCACTCCTTGCGGCACTTCTTCAAATGCTTCCAAGTATTTGAACCTCTTCGAATCTACGCACTCCCTGTGACAACAGTCCTTCAACAATTTCACTCAGGTTGTAAACACTGAGACTTCACTCGTCCTGCGCACTCCTTGCACGGCTCCTGTTCTTAACTTGCACCTCTGTGAGAATGAGAACACTATTATATCTCCTCATCTTGCAGAGACGAACTCTGACTTCTGTCAACGCATAACTTATGGACAATTTCACTACACTCCTTATTGGAAATCTCTTGCTCAGACAGAGAAACAATTGAAACTCATTCTTTACTCTCTCTCTCTTCATATTTCAGACATTAAATATGAAATCAAGCATTCACACATCAAAGCAAATTCATAACAGAAAGTAAACAAGCATGTATCAATCAACATGTACAAACACAAAAAGCAATTGAACACCATGATTCTGAACTAAAGATCTTTGTATTAATCCAGAACTTTTGTACATGGGTTCTTCTACACAACTCTCTGCTGCTTCTTCTCTATGCTCTCTTGAATGATTATGCTACTAATTTTACAATGATACAAGTGAGGGTGTCTATATCCATTTTCCCTCCGGCTCCTTAAACTATCTAATATAATAATTCAAAGCTACCTACTTACATTTACTAGCATAAATGCCTCTTAGACCTTCAGACGAGAGTGGGACGCTGAAGGTCTGATTATAATCTACAAGTACTCTCTTTCTTAATTGTTTCATTTACATTTGATGTATCAAAATTCAAAACATTTCAAACAATTCATCATGTGCCAAATGCATTGGCGCTTGCCCCACGCTCGCTTGTTGTTGGCGATGCTCTTGCATCAGATGGCTTTGAAGGCTGAAGAGAAGTTGAGCCGAAAGAAAATTCAAAGAGGGAAAGGTAGAAGTCAAGCCAGAGGAAAACCAATTGTCCAAGATAAAAATCAGAAAACTAAGGAAGAGTGGAAGAAACCTCAAACTCAAACTGAGAGAGGTGGAAGCTCACAGAGAGGACAGTATGCAGACATAAATACTTTTCCTCCAACCAAAGGAAGAGGAAGAGGCAGAGGTGGTGAAATAAAATGCTTTACCTATGGAAATAATGAGCACAAATCCTATGAATGTCCAGATAAGTAGAAAGAAGGAGGTGAAACTCACATTGCCGAAGCACAAGGACGGAATGTTGATGCAAAAGATGCTAAAGGTGGAAGGTCACTGATGATGAAGAAAGTTCTCTTAACACCAGAGAAGGAGGTGGAAAATCCAGTCCAAAGGAACAGACTTTTTCAGACTGCTTGCAAGATGAAAGACAAGATATGCAAGGTCATCGTGGATAGTGGTAGCACAAACAATCTCGTTTCTACAGATATGGTAGAAATTTTGGAGCTAGAGACTATTGAACATCCAAGCCCATACAGAGTTTCATGGCCACAAAAAGGGCATCAGGTAAATGTCACTAAACAATGTTTAGTTGAGATTAAAATAGGAGGATATAAGGATGAAATACTATGTGATGTCATTCCCATGGATGTTTGTCATCTATTGTTGGGTAGACCATGGCAATATGAAAGGAATGTGATTCATGATGGGAGAAAGAACACATACACCATGGAGAAGAATGGAAGAACTCACATGTTGTTGCCAATCAAGGATAAATAAGTGACAATAGAGGTAAGCAACACTATACTTCTCATGAGTGGGAAGGAACTTCTTAAGGAGGTTAAGAAGAAAGAAGATACATAATTCATTGTGGTTAGGAAGCCTAGAATTGTTCTAACTAGCACAAGAGTGGATGATTTACTAGAGGAAATCTAGTAGCTACTGGAAGAATTTGTTGATATAGTAGTGGATGAACGACCTCGTTCGTTGCCACCTATCAGGAGTATAAGTCATCATATTGATCTTATACCTGGAACTAGTTTACCAAACAAAGAAGCGTACAAATTGACGTCGTAGGAGAATGAAGAGGTCAAGAGATAGGTCCAGGATTTAATGGACTAAGGATTGGTTAGAGAAATCTTGAGTCCATGCGTTGTTTCAATAGTGCTCAGTCCAAAGAAAGATGGAGGTTGGAGGATGTGTATAGACTCAAGGGAAATTAACAAGATTACCATCAGATATAGATTTACATTGCCAAGGATGGATGATTTGATGGATTTCTTGAGTGGAGCAATTTTTTTTTCAAAGATTGATTTGAAAAGTGGGTATCATCAAATCCGAATGAGAGAAGGTGATGAATGGAAGACAGCATTCAAGACAAATGAAGGGATGTATGAATGGCTTGTTATGCCATTTGGCTTAACAAATGTGCCTAGTACTTTCATGAGGTTGATGAATGAAGTCTTGAAGGAGTTCATATGAAAGTTCTCGATTGTATATCTTGACGATATACTGATTTTCAGTAGAACAAAAATAGAGCACTTGAAGCATTTGGCTACAGTGATGAAAAGATTACAGCAAGAAACGTTGCTGATAAATATGAAGAAATCATCATTCATGAAGACAGAGCTCATTTATTTGGGGTTTGTTATCTCTGCGAATAAACAAAAAATGGATCCAGATAAAGTGGAGGTGATTAAGAATTGGCCATCGCCAAAGAGTATATTTGAAGTTAGAAGCTTTCATGGATTGGCTAGTTTTTACAGAAAATTTATCAGAAATTTCAGTGGAATTAGTGCACCGATGATGGACACGGTGAAGAAAAGGAATAAATATTTTCACTGGATAGAAGAAGCAGAGAAAAGTTTCAATTTGTTGAAAAGGAAGATTACTGAACAACCAATTTTGGTGTTGTCATATTTCAATAAGACATTTCAGGTCAAATGTGACGCAAGCGGATTTGCAATTGGAGCAGTTTTGAGTCAAGATGATAGACCAATCACATACTTCAGTGAGAAACTGAATGAGGAAAAGGTTAAGTACTCCACATATGACAAAGAGTTTTATGTGGTCATACATGCACTGAAGAAGTGGAGGCACTATTTGGTTCCTAAAGAGTTCGTTTTGTACAGTGATAATCATGCCTTACAATTTGTGACTCAACGAGATAAGTTGAACCAAAAGCATGCAAAATGGGTTGAATACATGAAGAATTTTACTTTTGTAATTAAACATATTTCTGGAACTGCTAACAAAGTTGTTGATGCTTTGAGCAAGAAATGTTTGTTGATACAGCAATTTAGAGTCAAAACTTTGGGTTTTGATAACCTTAGGGACATGTACAGAGATGATCCAGATTTCAAAGAGGCGTATGAGGCATCTGAGAATCCAATTCTCAAGGACAGAAGCCAATGGACCGAATATATCATCCAAGATGGATTATTATTCAGGGGAAATCAATTATGTATTCCAAAATGCTCCATGAGGGAGAATCTATTGAAAGAAAAACATAGTGGAGGATTGGTCGGACATTTCGGTCACGACAAAACATTCTCAAAGTTGAATGGCTCATATTTTTGTCCAGGGATGAGGATAGATTTCAAAATATTCATGGACAGATCCATAATTTGTCAGCACACGAAGGGAAAAAGGAAGAACATAGGGTTATATTAGCCATTACCCATACCAGAGAGGCAATGGGATGCAATGAGCATGGATTTTATATTAGGTTTGCCAAGGGCATAAAGAGGATTCGATTCAATCTTTGTGGTGGTGTTGGCAGCCAACTCATTTTTTTTTAATTGCCCTAAAAGCTGCCTACACCTATGTCTCTTGAACTTCAAATTACTGTCGCATTTTGCAAAGAGACGATATTTTCATTCTATCCGATGTTTGCAATTTCGTTTCGAATTAGTTTTCACGACTGAAAGCGTGAAAACTCCTCCATTGTTATTTAAACTACCGTGGTCTTCTCATTGATGTTCTGAAAAGCACTTACCTTTGGTTGATTATTTGACTGAGGATATTTTCAAACTGTGACATTCCTGCCTTGATTGTGCAACTTGGTTTTTATTTGATTAATGAGGTATTGAACATGAGAATTTGTGAGTTATACTTGACGTCATAAGAGCGATGGTTGATTTTGTTTTAATACTTGCTATTATAAGCTCCTGGCTTAGTGACTTTATGAATCTCTTGTCAACCTTGATTATACAACAAGGCATAATTTGAATTTTACATGTTGAATGTCAATATTTGATTATATACTTGGCGCGTTGATAAAACATTTGGACTTAATTTGGTTTGAATTATGATTGGCGCATTGATATATGGTTTTGATCGATTAGTGTCATGAATTAACTTTGGTCCTATATCGAATTTTCATGATTTCAAACCATACAATGGTGCCTTGGTATCACTGGCCACCGTTTGAATTCTCGTGTTAGCCGATTAATGTGGTTTAAGTGGTGTCATGATTTATTAAACAGTGTTGTACTGAGCCTTTAATGTTCTGCATGGCGGTGAACTAACCCACCACCTTTGCACGCGCCTATTGATTTAACCCCTCTTTGAGCGATTGCAGTTGTTAGCCATATCGATTATGCTCCTATGTGTTTGATCCGAACCCTACTATGATGCCCGCGCCATGGCTCCAGTCATAAGAACTGAACCTAATGGCTGCCAGGCACTGTTAATGTTTGATGGTGCATATAGCGACCTGGAGGAATTCGGATGGCTCCCTTTCATCTGAAAATTTGATGGTTATAACACTAGAGTGGCTTGGTAATTTGCATTGACATTCGATGGCTGCCGAGCCAAAGTTCTGGATGTGCAGTTGGAAATCAACGAATAGTTCCTTAGTCTAGCCACCAGCCTGCCTGCTGTCGGACAGAGATGGTCAAAGAACTATAAAGTAGAGGATGTCCCGTGGACGTTACTCTTTCAGTCAGGAAGAGTGAGCTCTTGTGACAAGGTTCTGCCTGCAAATATGCTAAAGCAAAGATGGCACGACTTGTTGATGATAACAAAACAATTCATCACTTGCGAGGGAAGGTATGGTCTCGTCTTCATGTATCACCTTCAGCTTCTTATGATTTTCATGGGTTTTGAACTAAACATGCCTCACTACCTGCATAGGAGTTTGTTTAAAATGGCCAAAAGGTATAAGCGCAATCAGGCCGATACCAGCCTCTTCCATTTTGGGTTAATTAAAATGCTTATGGTTTATGAGTTGGGGTTACGTCGTGACTATTGGGAGACTTTCCTTAAACGTAATGGTTTTGATGAGTCAAGCCCACCACAGGTTGACAAACCTATGGTGAGCGAAAGAAAACCTATCCCCCCTGTGCCTTACAACGCTCTCCTACCCAAACCCCTACCCGAGCCATCTAGTAAACTACCCAATTCTGTGACCACAGAGGTGGAAAAGGTTAAACCTATGGCTAAAAAACCCAAGACACAACCTAATGCCAATTATAAAGGTAAGAAGAACGCCTGGTTAATCTCTCGCATGGCAAGAAACAAACCTAAGGCACCGGTCAACCCTGACCCTATTATGCTCAGTGAGTAATCTGACTCGGAGATTGAGTGCTTCCTAGCAAGCGAGTATCCCTTTTCCGAAAGTCTGTATGATAAACCAGCCTATGATTTTGTGAAGAACCTACCTCCTTGTTTAAAAGATGATCCAAGTCATCCCGGCATAAAATTGCCCTGTGAAGCCCCTCCTCACTCGTCGAAACCCTTTCCTGTTCCATCTCAGCCAGCAACTCAACCATGTGATTAGTGTGGTGCATGGCTTGAAAGGTATTATATTGATGTGCCAATGCTGCAATCCAGAATTCACGATCTCGAAGACCAAGTTGCAAAGCTCACTAAGGAAAAGATGCCATCCATGGATAAGAAGCAAAGAACGACTGGTTCGATTTTGTTCAAAAACGTGGAGTCTGCTACAGCGGTTGTAAACTCAAAGCTGGCATAGTCTGAACAGTCATACGGGTATGATTATCACTTGTTCATATGATGAACTCACAACTATGTGTTTAGCGTCAATTTGAATTTGTTTGATGAGAATGCATTATTGTATATAAGTTTGTTTTGATTCCATAATTAGCTTTGATTGATTATGATTGGATTTGATTTGAATACTCTGTTATTGATATCTTTTCTAAACACAAGATTCCTAATATTGGAACACAGTTAATAGCTCTTTTCGATTTGGTTATATCTTGTGCGATATGATGGGCAAATTGGTTAGTTGTTGTATATTCTATGTTCAGACCAATTCGAATTTCATTTTCGAATATAATCGAATTACGAATAGATATGAATAGTGGTTGTTATACCCAACTGTCTCAATTTGGACTGTATTGGATTGTTACCAATATATCGTTTGAATTCGATTTGAGGAATGAATTGATCGTATCCAAGTCTTATGATTTATGTCTATAATTAAATTTAGTCATATCCACCTCAGTTATTTGCCCGGTTCATATTATGGATTGTGTTGACTCTATCAAGGCCTTGTCTGTTGATTGTGTGGTGATCAATAACGAAATGCGTTCGATTGTCAGTCATTTAGTCTGATTCCATTTCTAAACGATTTACCTATCTTTACATTGAACTGAAAGATATTGATTTATTGCTATGAATATAATGAGTCGGCGATGGTTATGATCATTATTTTTGTCATGTTTGTTCACCATGCGATACTCAACAACCGCATTCTACAACAAATTTTAATGGATATGTTTTGTTTTGATTGTAATTGCTACAGCCTGTCCATTTTGACAATTGAGTAAAACGATATGAATTTCACACAGCTGTAACCAATCGATTGAGATAAGGATCGATTATTATCATATCTATTTTGGATTACATCATACGATTGGCTTGTAATTGCATTTGGATACGAAACAGTATGGTTATTATTTGCCCCGATTTTATAACTAAAAACAGARCATTTTTTACTCTGTTCCGATTGCATTCACTTTGATATTATTTAATTCAAATGGTAGTTTCAATTGAATTATTAGTAATTCGTTTGATGATTGACTAAAAAGAAAATTGAATTGGATTTGATTTCTTTTAAGATTTTATTTTGATTTCTATCTGATCCTGAGTGCTATTATTAGACTAGCTACAGAATCAGATGATTCTGTAGCTAAGTCTGTAGGATCATTTTTTTTGTATTTTGTTACTGAAATATCCTTCTAATTTGATATTTCTGTCCTATTGTAGGTAAATTCGAATTGCAATTGAGTTTATGGGCAGTTGGAGGATATCTCAAGGATTTCACCTGCATTTCAGTTGCTTAGTTTAGGAGATTTTGATATCTTTTCCAGATTATGTAAAACTATTTGATATTATCCACAAGGAAGTTTTACCTTGTGAAGAAACCTATATATACTTATGATTTTTGTAATAATCATCATCCTCAGTTGTGGGAGAACAAGGATATAGAATTCTGATACAGAYTGGAGAAKAATTGATGTTTGGTCATAGCTTTTGCTTTTCAATATATCAACACTTTGTTTCAAGTTTTGTATATCATTTTGTTTATGGTTTATGATTACTTTTGCTATCTAAATCAAATTCAAATGATATAATTTTATTATTGTTATTCATATATTGTTGCTTCCAGATAGATGAAAGACATAACAATTATTAATTCATTTTGTGAATGATAGCTTTGTCTTCTTCATAGATTGAATTGTCACATATAAGTTTTCTGCATAATAGGTTTCCCTTATTGCAGAGATTTATCATCAGAAGATTGTTATGATTTTCTTTTATGTCTTGTTTGTCATGTAAAACACTTCAAGAAGCAGCATAGCTGATCATTTTCGAGAAGCTTAAGGACTAAATGGTGTGAATTTCTTCCTCCAAACAGCTTAAGAAGTCATCCTACCCAGGGCAGATTTGGAGCGTTTCCAGGTCAATTAGTTAGTTGTTTATTGTTTTGATTAAGTAGTTTAATATAGATAATAGTTTAATTAGATGTATATTAGATTGTTTAATTTCGGTAATATTTGTTTCTTCTTCATAAAATATAAAAATAAAAAAAGAGATTCTTGGTTGTCTTAGGGCAGAAAATGCACATGATTTTTGCAGGTTTTAATCAAATCTGTAGGTTGTCCATAGTGTACATTTGTGAATAAGAAATAGTGCAGCTAATAATTAGGTAGTTGATTTGAGTTATTATAATTGTAATTAGTGGGTTGTATAGAATAATTAGTATTTAGTGTATTAGTTCCTTTTCTTTGTTTTATTAGTTTCTAGTTTCCTCTATTTTAGTTAGTTTCTTGTACTTAGTTGTAGTTTAGTTTGTTTTATACACCTTTAGTTAGATTTCTTAGCTCAGATCACTTCTCTCTTTGGTTTTCATAGAATACCTTAGAGCGACCAACAGAGCCGTTAAACTCGTCAGGGTGGTCCATTCCAAACGGCTTGGGATATTTAGACAACCCCAAACCGGTTCCACTCTCCCAGTTGACGGATGGTCAATTTCGCCCGTCAACAGGTGGTAGACAGATTTTAAAAAATGGCACATTTTTTACCATGTCAAAAAACCAATGACGCAACTCATATTGCGAACCTGTTTTTCAAAGAAGTTGTTAGACTTCATAGATTACCAAGAAGTATAGTTTCGGATCAAGACACCAAGTTCGTAGGACATTTCTGGAGGACTTTGTGGAAGAAGCTATGGACAAGTTTGACTTTTAGCTCAGCTTATCATCCTCAGACGGATGGAAAAACATAAGTTGTGAACAGAATCTTGGGATATTTACTGAGAAGCCTAGTGACTGAACACCACAGTTAATGGGATCACATTCTGCCACAGACGGAATTTGCTTACAATGATTCACACAATAGAAGCATAGGACATAGTCCATTTCATATTGTTTATGAAATACAACCAAGGGGATTTTCTGAATTGAAAGATTCATAACAGAATGAAACTAGAAGTGCTAGTGCAGAAGATTTTGCAGAGGAAGTGAAGGAACTTCACAGCCAGGTGAAGGAGCGATTGCAGAACTCGAGCCAAGAGTACAAGCGCAGAGCAAATCAACACAGGAGAGAACTTCAATTTAAAGTTGGTGATATGATTCTTGCACACCTAAGAAAGGAAAGGTTCCCAAGGGAAACATATAACAAACTGAAAATGAAAAATATTGGACCATGTAAGATCATAAGGAAATTTGGGGCAAATGCATACGAGATTGAATTATCCAATGGGGTCATAATTTCACCGATATTCAACATCTCAAATTTGTACCCTTACAAAGATGAAGAAGACAGTGGAAAGACAGAGGTTCAGTGGACTAAACAAATGCCTGTAGCTGAGAAGCCACAGATGGAAAGTATACTTGACAAGAGAGTTAGCAAGAAGACCAGGAGAAAAGAGTATTTTGAATACTTGGTCAAATGGAAGGGACATCAAGTTGAAGATGCCAACTGGGAGAATGAAGCACAAATTCAGAAGAATGGACAAACCATACAAGAGCTCATGAACATGAGTTCATGAAAATTTTCAAGAGAGGGAGTATGATGCAGGAGCATCGTCAGCAGCAAGCAAGCGTGGAGGTAGAAGACAGCAGGGATGAGCGCCATCACATTTTTGGCACATGTTGAAAATGTTTGAAGTGTTTTTTAATGTTTGGATGCACAGACACTAATGAAATATTTAAGAAGGTGTACTTCCATATTGTAAATAGATCTTGAGCGATTCACTCTCATCTGTAAGGTGTAGAGGCATTTATGCATAGTTAATGAAAGTAGGTAGATTTAAATTCTAGATTAGATAGTTTTAGGAGCTGGAGGGAAAACGACTATAGACACCCTCGTCTTTGGATTATTGTATCAATCAATCGAGAGAGATTGTATGATTAAGAACATGAGCATAGAGGAGAAACAAAGAGCAGTAGAAAAGAATCCATGTACAAAAGCTTTGAAATTAATACATGAATCTTTGATTCAGACTCATGGGGTTCTAATGCTTTCTATGTATACATGCTGAGTGCTATGCTTATGGTTGTTTTACTCTTTCTGTTGTGCATTTTATTTTATGCTATGCTATGTATGATTTCATGTTAAGTGTTTGAATTCTGAGGGAGTAAGGGAATGAGTTTCAATTGTTTCTCTTCTTGAGTCAGAGTTCCTGTAAGGAGTGCAGTGAAACATCCGTAAGGAGTGCGTTGATGAATTCAGAGTTTATCTCTGGAAGCTCAAGAGGGATATTATTGTTCTCATTTCAAATGAAGTGCAAGACAAGCACAGAAGTCGTGCAAGGTATGTGCAGGTTGGTCGAGACCTTAGAACACATAGACTAAGGTTAAGAGATTTAAGGACTACTATTGTAGAGTTGCACAGAGTCAATCGATTCAAATATTTAGGAATATTTGAAGAAGTGCCACAAGGAGTGAATACATAAGTCTTTTAGGAGACTTGAGTTTGTGAAAGGAAGCTCAGGAGGGTCAACACTTTCAAAGTGTTGAAGAGCAGAAGAGGAGTTTTGGTCACCGTGTTGAGGCCAGATTCAGGAAAAGGATCATAGGTCTGATTGAGCCAGAAGGTTCTTTGGGGAGAGATTGGACGGTCGAAATCCTCCGAGGGGGATTCCCAAAATAGAGAGAACCGTAGGATCTACAAGAGATGCAAGGCAGATAAGGGGCCGTTGATATTGACTTATTGGGACGTCAGATCATTTCAACATTTCAGGGTTTGAGAGTTCGAAGTGTAAGAAAAATCCTTGGTTGATCAAACCCCCGAAATGCAAAGAGAAGTATTCGTGTGTGGAAGGAGAAAGAGAAGAGTATAAGTGTTTCAGAACATCGAAATTTAGAAAATCGGGGATTACGAGGACATAAGGTGGTTCAAGAGTTCCAAACTCCCGATACCCAGAAACCCGAACAAGAAGAAGGTGACACGTGGAAGGACAAGAGACTTTCTATCGAGGGTCATGAAAGCAGAGGAGGAGAAATACCATTTTGGAATTTTGAGACTTCGGAGACTGGAATACGGAAGCGACACAACATTTGATCCTTAGTAGATCAAACTTCCAGTACGCGAAAGTCCGAAAGGATTTGAGGAGACGTAATTTCAACATTTCAGGGTTTGGAGGTTCGATAGCCCCGAGGGCATAGTGGAAGCGCTTTTCGGTGTTTGAAATCCAGAAACCGTGAAGAGGAAGGGAGGACTAGAACATTTTCATTTCGGTAAATCAGAAGTCGGAAGTTCGGGACTCCAGGGGTCGAGAGAAGAGTTGCACGTCCTCGCCACTCCCGAGTTCACGAAAGTCGAAAGTCGAAATTGACATCAGAAAAGGCCAAGTGTTAGTATTTCGGGTTTCGAAGGTCGAAGAGGTAAGGCGCTCGACCACAGGATTTGCGAAATCGTGAAATCCAGTATCCTGAAATAAAAGAGGAGTTTCCTCAAGGTTTGTTGTGGGTGTTGATTTTATGAAAGGGAAATAAAAGAGCCAATCGAGCTCTCAGAGGGCCGAAAAGAAATGATCCTGTGTGGATCCCAACCTACAGGTCTGGGGGTCTGCGTCACCAGTGCTTAATTATTTTTAACTCTCCGAGTGCATTTTAATGTTAAATCCCTAGTGCTTATAAGACAAACAGCCGAGTGCTTTAATATTTCACTTCCCCAATGGTTTTATATTTTACTTCCTCGGTGCTTGATGTTAAGTGTACAACACCAGTGTTGTAGGTGTATGTACGCATCAGTTCTTGTGCCTTATACAAACACATCGATTTGGAAACATCCGCTAAAACCTTTGACCACCCATATTTTTTTAGTTATAATCAAATTCCTTTATAGTATCCACAAAAACCTCCGCTGTCGAAAATCCAAAAACATATGCTATCGAAAACAAATGTTGTAAGAGAGTTTTTTAGACAATTTTTGCCAATTTTGTAACACTAAAAACCTCTCTTATAACCTCCGCTAAAATGTCTTTTCCTTGTAGTGAAATAGTTTAGTGACCACGTATTTTACTATTATCTATGTATGTGGCATGTGAAATGTACTTCATTGCATTATGTATTTGGTATTCTTAATTGTTGCATTATGATACATATATTCTTATATCATGAAATGAATACTTAAGTCATGAATAATTGTGATTTGTGGCAAGGGAATGGACATGCACGACCCTTAACTGGAGTTGATCAAATGAATAAGAAGGTTGCGAAAGCTAAATTAAATGTTATAATTGATATTATACTTCTTATATTTCATATATACATGCATGTGTTAAGACATTATTTCATTAATATACGTAGTGTAGGACATTGGTCACCTAAGGTGGACACAAGTGGATATGGTTATTTGGGAGAACCCTGGTTTGAGAATCAAACAATAAATACCCATGGTGGATAACTATTAATATTAGAAACATTAGTTATTATGATTTGTATATGATATTGATCTATGTGATATGTGTGTGATTATTGCATGTGCAGGATATAATACAATGCCTTGCCAACTTAACAATAGATGGGTGTGGGCCATAATCAATGAATTCTTAATGAAGGAGTTGAGTCTCAGCTGAGGGGTGAAGTCTCTATAGAGACATGTAATATCTATTTTCACAATTTATGAGTTGTTATGATTAAGGGTTACAAAGTAAGGTCGGATTAACTTACTCCCCAACAACTAATTCTTCCATATGTCTTGAGGTTGAATCACTCCTTAATTTAATTACTCAATTTTAGGTGTATCTTGAATACACTATTATTTCACTTCAAAAATGAATTGTTTGTTTGAGAAAATAATAAATAATAAAAAAATTGGGGATCACAATGGGGCGAGATTGATGAATATTAGGGGAATTATCAATTAAGAATTAAAAAAAATTGCATGAAGGGGTTGAAGTGGCTGGCCTCCTTGGGTCTATAAATAGAGTTGGAAAAACCATAGATTAAGGGGCTAAGGTAGGGAGTATTTAAATGATGCAGAGATTTCACTAGCATGAAAAACTTAACTTGAATGATAAATGAAATATGGAAGGAAGTTTGTAATACTAATCGAGATATTTACTAGTGGATGATAAAATCCATGTTGAGTATCTTCATCACCCAAATTGGTTATGATCCCACAAACTTGGGCGTCTCATGGAAGGATTCTTTCGTAGAGTATGACTGGGATGAAACTATTTGGCAATGGTAAGGAAATTGGAGCTAGAACACACTTTAACTGTCAAAGTTGGCAATCTAGTTAAGTATAATTTATAATTGTTCTTAAAATTTTTGTACGAATTCTATTTTGTTGTTGGTTGTTCAATTCATTGTGTGGATGAATGAAAATGTTTTGATTATGGTTTAATACACTCTTCATTAAATTATGTTAAGGTCCTAACCCACACATAGGTAGATCAATGTATTCGGATGTAATAAAGGTCAATATTAATAAGACCTTTCAATAAAATAGAATAAGGCGGATATAAGAAGACCTAATAGAAGCTTCCGCTTCTAGAAAGATCTTCCTCTAGATGCTTCTCTTTAGTATAAATAGGAGTTGAGGGTATGAGAACCCTAGCTTGGATATTATTGTAATAGAGCGTTGCTCGATTGGAGGTTGCCCCCTCGAAGAGGCCTGTGAACATTGCTATCTAATTCAAAGTGTTATTTTTGTTGCTATTTCGTGAATCATTTCTCTGTATTGTGAAGATTATGCTGGATATTTTACTGTTATTCTGTTATTTCTAGCATTTCGTTTTTGTTCTGAATATTTTATATATCTGGTATCTTGCAAGTGGTATCAGAGCACTTTCCTTGGCAGAAATTGTGGGTAATTTTTTTTAAGGGTAGAGACGTATTCCGGTATCTTTAAGCCACAGAGATCTGTCGTTACACGCATAAACCCGCGGTTGAGGGATTCATA
>ML780197.1:341737-360395 GCA_009831015.1 Picea engelmannii | reverse complement strand
TGATTCAAAGTGCTATTTCTGTTGCTATTTCGTGAATCATTTCTATGTATTGTGAAGATTATGCTGGATATTTTACTGTTATTCTGTTATTTCTAGCATTTCGTTTCTGTTCTGCATATTTTATATATCTGGTATCTTGCAAATTCATTTTAGTTTGGTGCCATTTGTTTGTGGAAAGGTCCAAACCTAACTATTGTCCTAGATTTATGAGGTGAAATAAACTATTTTATAAGGTGAAATAAACTATGTTATAATAGAATTTATTATAAATTTGTACTTGGCATCATTTGTGGGAAGGGTAATGTTTCATAACAAATATGGATGATTCTACTCAATTGAATAATTCTTGTTGTTTATCTTGAGACGAATCTCACTATATACATGAATCCACAATGCAATTCACTTGGATACATATCCTTAGATGGAAATGGTAACTTGCATTACATGTATATATATATGAAACAATGTTGGATTGTTTATATAGTTTGGTAATTGGGAAATTTAACCTAAGTACAATTACGGTTCGTATAACTATAAATTATGAATCAAATTTTATTTAAAAAAAATAAATTATGGATCAAATTTTATTTTAAACAAAATATTTTTGGAATGAAAAATAATGGCTCTTATTAGTAGAATGTTCTTGTAAATAAAACATTTTACCCAAAATCAAGGCTCTTGCAGAAATAAATTCTTTGTGGGATTTCTATTTAATAAATTATTTCTAGAAATGAAAAATGATGGGTTTTACGGGCACAAATTTTGAGTAAAAACTAATCTAAATAAAAGATTTTTTGAATACAAAATTGTGGCACTTATAGGCATAGAGTCTAAATGAATTTTGATGGATCCCCCCCACTCCCTTGTAGGGCTACACGACCTCCCAGACAAGGATATTTGATTCTTGAATCAAGCAACTCTCTAAAACCTTAAATGGTTCCCTTTTGTATCTAAACGCAGGCCCTTTCGGCTCCTTAGTGCAGGTCTGATAGCACCTGCGACCTTCCCTTTCACTTTGCTGTGAAATCTCAAAGTACAGAGCGTTATCCCTTTTTATGATAAGCCCCCTCTTGATATGACCTTGGGTAGTGCCTTATTGTGACCATGAGATTGTGGGCATGGCCAATAGTAGTTTGGGATCAAACTTATTTTTGGCCTGCAATTCTCCTCGAACGTTCATGTGTCCTCCTGGAAAAATCGTAGTATGGATTACGGCCCGCCCTCAAGGTTTTAACGTCCTCGCAACTTATGTCTCCACAATGCTATGGGATCATCGATCTCAATATCTTGACGATGTTGCATGTACCGGTGGTTCATATCCGTGCGTTTCAAATCTACAAACCAGATCTGCTCCTTCTGAATCAATGAATGCAATCTCCTTTCGTGATTCCAGAATTCTAAGTTTTGAAATCTCAAGCCTCGTTTTTATCCATACGCAAATCATCAGGAGTTTATGATCTATAGACACGTGTCCTCACAATCAATGTTCATTCCTTCACTTCGGGTGGTTGACCTTTCAACTTAGATCAACGGTCATGTGGCCCCCTTCTCGATCGACGATCGAGATCTCCTTCGATTCTTCAGACTTCTGAGAACTCAAATCTCAAACTTCACCCTTCTTCCCAATGCATTTTATCTGAAGGCTATAATCCACTGAGATGTGTCCATTAATATGATGGTCAAGGATTACTTCGGGTATTTACCTAGAGTACATGGATCTGTCCCACATCTCTCTTAGATTTGACAAATCTAAATAACTTTGGGAGTTTATTTGGAGTTCATGGATTCACACCACATCTCCCTTAGATCTGTCGGTCCAGATTCACTTGGGATCTTTGAGTTTCGACAATCTCAGGTCTCAATTGAAATCCCACTATAGTTTACTCAGAGCACACGATCTGTTGACAAGTGTCCCCATGCAGATTGACGACTCTCAGCTCTTCGACTATTCGGGTTTTGGGTGTTTCAACATTTCTTCTTTTGCCTTCCTTTGGATCTCACGACCTGTCGACACGTACCCACCTATATCTAATGGTTCAGATTCGCTCTGACCCTTCGACTCTCCACACTTTGGAAATATCAAGTTTCAAACTTGCCTCCTGGATCCATAGTATCTGATGGCTCAGATTATCCTTGGGTGATCCGACGCTTGAATATTACCTCAAACAATCTGACGACTCAGATCTTTTCCTGTTGATCGGACGACTAAGACTCTAATTCATCTTTCCATGTCTTTGGGCTTTGAAAATATCAACTCTCAAACCTTGATGAGCTTTAGCTTCCAAATTTGTGAAGCACTAAGGTTCATGCACTTTACTTTGATCAAACGACTGTTGATATTTTACACAATGATCCAACGACCACTGTCACTCCTCCTCCCGAGCTTCTAATTTATTCCGACTTAGAACATTTATCAATCTTCAAAGGTTTTTGACCTTTTCTCCTCCTACGAGTCTGACTCTTGGATATTGTCAACACTTCTAAAAAATGTTATCCCTTCTGAGCTTGATCCTTAAAGGATTTTGATTTCCCATGGACTCCTTGCGTTCTTGAGATTTCGGTAACTCAGATCGAAGGATTTCTTGAAAATAAATTCTTCTTGTCCACCTGACATTCCTCTGTTTTGGTTCTACGATGCTTAGTCACTTATTGATGTTGTGCACACCTTCTCCCTGGTATAAGTTTCCTTTTTTCTCTATGAACTCCTCTGAGTCAATCCGAGGCTCAATCGACGCACTCCTTACGTTTGAGATGCACACCTTGCATGCAAGTTTCAGAAGAGAAACAATGGAAACTTATCCAGTTTCGTCACAAAATCATGCTATCAAATTCTCAAACAATTATACATGAACGAAGTGAAATAGAATTACATACACAGAACATAACATTCATTCATTCATACATCAAATGAACAAAGTCCAAGTATTTGGGACAATTATGTTTTTTCTATTCATTCATAAAAAAAAATTGCATAGTCTTTCCTCTACTCTATTATGTTCTACTGATATCTCTGATCTCTATCTCATCTCCTAATCTCATAATAACTTTACAATGAAACAACAACAAACTATCTAAGGTCCAACTCCACAAGCTCTCGTCATCCTGTCTGTAACCTATCGTATCAAACTCTTAGCGGTTACTTACTTTGTCCTATTACAATAACTAACAGTTATTGCCAGATAAGATTCAACACTCAATATTTGCAAACCCTTACAGTCCTTCATGACGTTACAAACACGACATATTTAAAAATGTTGCTTTCAAAAATATCTCAACAACTCGATTTAATTCTGAGTTAATTTCTGATTTGAAATTCTTTGATGCTGAGATGTCGTTCCTTTGCCTCCATGCTTGCGTTTTGAATTTGAGGGTGATTCTCCTGCATCAATTTTTTTCCTGGAATAAAAGGATTTTGGTAATGAAAAATCGCAGCCCTTATGAACATAAATATCGAGTGGACTTTTCTCTTAAATTGAAAAACATATTAATAGCCAACATCCTTCATCATCAAAATGGATTGAAGATTTAAGAGAAGGAAATGAATATAACCATAAAATATTTTTCTTTCTACGTGTGGGGTGTATAGCCTCATTGCAAATGATTTATCAGAATTATAGAATACTGTAGAATGCTCAATAAGAGCTAGTGGAGTCATCCTTATTTGAAGAAACCATTCAATGATTACAATTTGATTGCACTTATTTTTTGATGTGGTTGTCAAATGTTTGACATAATGCATCAACCAAAAATAACTCTTATCTCATTCTTTTTCATGGTTAGACCAATACCCCACACTAAAATCTATTGAGAAAAATGTTAGAGATTGTATGACAAGAGGAAAATCATATTGACATAGGCAAAAATAGAGACATAATGCACCTATGTGTCGAAAGAATTTTCTTGCTAGTAATTGATGTTTGGACATATTTGGTACATAAATTGATTTAAGGTTTAGCTTGATGATAGTGGTTATGGTATGTGTTGTAACAATATTGAAATTTTGGCTTTCGGTAACTTAGGAGAGAGAAAAATTATAGTGTTTAACTACTGAAAGTGTATATATGTGAAAACGACCATCTGTCTCTGACACGCATCACTAAATGTTCTCTACCTGTCATCTTCAGTCAAATAATGCTGAAATCATCCCCAAATGCCATAGCAGTATAACAGTCACAAGCTAACTCACGAAAAATCCAAAGACAGTGTTCACATGAGAATCAAAGAAATGTACCATATGTTCGAGCGTTGAGTCACAAGGAGAATGAATGGAAGCATTGGCAGTGGAACGACTAGATACACCGAGCATTAAGACACATGGAGAAAAATCTCACGAGTCTGGGATTTTATCCATCAGGGATTTGGATGACATAGATATTTTAATAACTACAGCCCGATCCCCGAATTCACTAAAGTATTAAAGGATAAGCCAGGTCAAATAAAGATTAAGAAAGATTAACGTTAATAAATCTCATCGCAATTCTGTGATTCATGATTTCTCGCGACAAATATCATCGAAGTCCCGACACTTAAATACACGAAAGGTTAAATATTAATTGTTAATCATGATTAATTAAGAGATTAAAACAAATGATGATCGTCTAATTAATCCCATCGTGATTTTGCGATTCGGGATTCCTTGCATCTCATAACCCTTGAGGACATGATATCCAAAACTCAAAGTCCCAAAAGAGTGCACTATAAAAGGAAAAATCTATTTTAGGGATTTGGCCATTGGGGATTTGGCCGACGTGGAGATTTTAATAACCAATGCTTCGTTTCCCCGAATTCTGAAAACCTGAAATCAAGACTCCAGTCATATCCAAAACTTCTTTAGAAAAACACAATTTTATGAGCCATGGAGAGGTCGTTTTTCACGTTCGAATAGTTAATTGACATATACAAATCCTACATTGTCCAGTGGTCTCTTCATAATTTCATTTTGATCTTGGTAAGGCAGTCAAAAGTCCCCCACAAGATGAGGTTCATTTTCATAAATGTGGTGTTTTTTACTGTGATGAGTCATCATTTTCAAATGAGGATTCTAAGGGACTGGTGTATAATTTTGAGAAATGGTTGGAGGATTTTGTGCCTAACACATCATAGATCATTAGCCTCTTTCAGGTTTCCTACAGGTGTCAAAAATTGGGAGAATATAATTCATCTCCGAGCCCTAATTTGCAGATTTCATATTTTCCTGTTTTGACACATGTTTGTTAAATGCAGTTTTGGGTAAAATGAAAAGGGGTGTCAGGGAACCGAGAGAGGTTTTTGCTAAAAATAAATAGATGCACAAAATAGTCTTTCAGTTTATACACAACTGTCACTATTCGAGAGATACAGAGCCATAACTGTAGCCCTAGTTTTCAACAGTTTGGCCCATTTTCTATGGCAAAACGTTTCAAGAATTGGTTGTAATTGTTGTTATCTTTTAGATTAGAGAGGATTTCGACCTCAATACATATATGAGGCATATTTGCAGAGGGGGATAGGGGATTAGTACTCCTGGGATGTAGCTTTCATTTTCAGTTTAATAAAAGATTGCAGAAGCATGTTTTATCCCTATCAGAGATTCCTGTGATGTAGCTTGCAGAGTTTGTCCATTTTATTAGTTTCAATATCACTCCATTTATATTTTCTTCTCGATTTGTAACTGTTTTGTAATATAATTCATCCTCTGTTAGATGATCTGCTGCAGACTGGTTATAGGTTTTTTCTTGTAGAGATCAAGGTTCTAAATTCATCCTTTGCTAGATGCTCTGTCCCAACCATCTCTTTCCACTGATTCATGTTTGGAATTCACTCATTGCTAAGTGCTCCTTGCATTTTGATATGTTTTATATTTATTCTGTTGCCATACTTTTTATAAATCCTTCCGTCCATAATCATCTTCTATCTCACCTCTTCTCCATGGATTTCCATTGCCGAAACACTCTTATTACTTGCTTGATCATTTGACTCCATGCCCAATGGACTACTTTCCAGTCCAACCCATCAACCCTAAAAACCTCAAAACTTTCTGTTATCCATAGATCTACCCACTGTCAATCTTATTGAACATCCTATCTGACATATATTCGAGAGATCCCTCTCGGGTTGGAAGGGGCAGCTTCTAATCAAAAGTGGTTCGTGGTTATCTCATAATTTACTTTCATGCAACCCAAATCATGTTATGAATGATAACTTATTTTTTCATTTAAAATGTGCTAAGGCTTGGCTCTGTTACAGCCTAGAACCAACTCTTGCAACAACATTTTCTGGCGCTGTTGTCGGGGATGGAGGAAAGAAGTTATCTTTCCTGGGATACGACAAAAAGTTTAGATCTATTTATTGATGGTGAACAAGGGATAGGCATTCAATTGGCTGTGATGATTCACCTAGAGACTCCTTGGTTCCAAGACTCTACATGATTCACTGGCGACTCCACTGGTCTCAAAATTTTAGATTCGTTTGCCGCTCGGATTGCTGCAAGGTTTTCTCCTCTGGACTTTACAAATGTTTATGGTTTTTGAAACACTGTTCCAGACATTAAAGTTTGGGAAGATGTCCTTCCTAAATTTGGAAAATATGCGACGATAATCCCGCCCAACACTTGTTTGAATTCCACAAGATCATGGATGAATTAAATATACATCATGAAGATGTCCTCATGAAACAGTTTATGTTTTCATTGGAAAGAGATGCTAGACTTTGGTATAAATATTTACTTCATTCCAGTATTCCTCAATTGAAATATTTTCACATACTTTTTCATCATCATTGTAAAATAATCTATTCAGTTGAAATACTTTTTGAAGATTGTTGTAATATAAAATTCATAAGACAAATAGATCAAACACGTATTCTTGAAGAGGAGGAAGGAATATCATAAATTTCTCAAGTCGATGAAGATAATCTGTATAAAGAAGAAATGGCTGATAAAAAAGTAGGATATGATAGATCTTGTGATCACATTCAAGAAGAAGATATTCAACATCATGGTCAACATGCAGAAGAGAAAGAAAACAATAGTTGTTTGATCCAGAAATTGCATAGACCACCTCCTCCTTTAACAGAAGAAGAGATAGATTTGTTCCTAAACAGTCATGTTGCAACCCTTATTTACACAGATCTGCAACATTCACACAATCCTAAACATGTGAGTGAAACTTCTTCTATTACTGAAAATGAAAGTCTAAGTTTAAATCATGATAGCCATGGAACTTTAGAGGAAGTTAGTAAACCAATTTATGATAATGATTTCTGGCCAGAGGATCATCTTATAGACACTGTTTTGTTTCATGAAGAAGATAGGGTTGTCATGTTTAATAACCTTGAAGAATGTTTGTTGTTCGAAGATGATTTAGACTATGATTTGGAGGAGTGTGGATCTGAGATAGATAGTTTCACAGTTGATATTCCTATCATTTGTCTGACTGATGACACTCCTGAGTTATCTGTTGAACCTTTTTATGATGAATATCCATAAGAACAAGAAGAGCAAATTTATTTTTTATCACACACGAAAATTTACGACAATCCTCCTTTGTTTGATGAATGTGATGAAAGTGTTTCTGAAGATGATGAGCAACAAGAAACTTTGGTTTAACAGGAAAGAAATCAGCAACATCATGAAAGAGATCAGCCTATGTATGATAGCTACCAAGAATATCTTTGGACAACACATGAAGGAAATAAGGAGGGGTTACTAAAACAATTGATCTCTCCTCCCTGTTTAGCAACCATTGAGCAACATACCAGTAAGTTTCAATGTGACATTTTTTCGCCAGTGGAAGAAAAAATCAGTCGTCAAAGTTCAGAGTTTGATAAGGATAATTTCAGTTCGCCCAATGCATGAAGGCACGTGGTCTACTTTTCTTGGCGCTTTGTAGGAAATCACCATCCCTAGATGGAGCCTCTGTTGTAACAATATTGAAATTTTGGCTTTTGATAACTTAGGAGAGAAAAAAATTATAGTGTTTAACTACCGAAAGTGTAGATATGAGAAAACGACCATCTGTCTATCACATGCATCACTGAATGTTCTCTACCTGTCATCTTTAGTCAAATAACGCCGAAATCAACCCCAAATGCCACAATAGTATAACAATCACAAGCTAACTCATGAAAAATCCAAAGACAGGGTTCACGTAAGAATCAAAGAAATGTACCATATGTTCGAGCGTTGAGTCACAAGGATAATGAATGGAATCATTGGCACTGGAATGACCGCATACACCGAGCATTAAGCCACATGGAGAAAAATATCACGATTCTATGTTTTTAGCCATTAGGGATTTGGCCGACATAGATATTTTAATAACTACAGCCCGATCCCCGAATTCACTAAAGTATTAAAGGATAAGCTGGGTCAAATAAAGATTAAGAAAGATTAACGTTAATAAATCTCATCGCAATTTTGCGATTCGTGATTTCTCGTGTCAATTATTATCAAATTCCCGACACTTAAATCCACGAAAGGTTAAATATTAATTGTTAATCGTGATTAATTAAGAGATTAAAACAAATGATTATCGTCTAATTAATCCCATCGTGATTTCGCAATTCAGGATTCCTTAGATGTCATAACTCTTGAGGACATGATACCCGAAACCCAAAGGCCCAAAAGAGTGCAATGTAAAAGCCAAAATCTATTTCGGGGATTTGGCCATTGGGGATTTGGCCGACGTATAGATTTTAATAACCACTGCTTCATTTCCCCGAATCCTGAAAACCCGAAATCGGGACTCTAGTCATATGCAAAATTTCTTTAGAAAAACACAATTTTTTGAGCCGTGGAGAGGTCGTTCTTCGTGTTCGAATAATCGATCAAAATCAAAAAATACTAAGATGTCCAGTGGTCTCTTCATAATTGCATTTTGATCTTGGTAAGGTAGTCAAAATTCCCCCGCAAGATGAGGTTCGTTTTCATAAATGTGGCGTTTTTTACTGTGATGAGTCATCATTTTCAAATGAGGATTTTGAGCAACTGCTGTATCATTTTGAGAAACGGTTGGAGGATTTTGTGCCTAACACATTAGAGACAATTAGCCTCTTTCACGTTTCCTACAGGTGTCACAGATTGGGAAAATCGAATCCATCTCCGAGCCCTAATTTTCGGATTTCATATTTTTCTGTTTTGACCCATGTTTGTTAAATGCAATTTTGGGTAAAATGAAAAGAGGTATCAGGGAACCAAGAGAGGTTTTTTCTAGAAATAAATAGATGCACAAAATCAGCCTCTTTCAGTTTATACACAACTTTCTCTATTCAAGAGATACAGATCCATAACCGCAACCCTAGTTTTCAGTAGTTTGGCCCATTTTCTATTGCAAAAAGTTTCACGAATTGGTTGTAACTGTTGTTATCTTTTAGATTACATAAGATTTTGACCTCAATACATATATGAGGAATATTTGTAGAGGGGGACAAGGGAGTAGTACTCTTGGGATGTATCTTTCATTTTCAGTTTAATAAAAGATTGCAGAAGCATGTTTTATCCATATCAGAGATTCTTGTGATGTTTCTTGCAGAGTTTGTCCATTTTCTTAGTTTCAATATCACTCCATATATATTTTCTTCTCGATTTGTAACTGTTTTGTAATAAAATTCGTCCTCTGTTAGATGCTCTGTTGCATACTGGTTATAGGTTGTTTCTTGCAGAGATCAAGGTTCAGAATTCATCCTTTGCTAGATGCTTTATCCCAACCATCTCTTTCCACTGATTTATTCTTCGAATTCTCTCATTGCTAAGTGCTCCTTGAATTTTGATATGTTTTATATTTATTTTGCTTCCATACTTTTTATAAATCCTTCCCTCCATAATCATCTTCTATGTCGCCTCTGCTCCATGGATTTCCATTGCCGAAACACTCTTATTACTTGCTTGATCATTTGACTCCATGCCCAATGGACTACTTTCTGGTCCAACCCATCAATCCTAAAAACCTCAAAACTTTATGTTATCCATAGATCTTCCCACTGTTAAGCTTATTGAACATCCTATCGTGACATATATTCGAGAGATCCCTCTCGGGTTGGAAGGGGCAACTTTTAATCAAAAGTGGTTCGTGGTTATCTCAGAATTTACTTGCACGAAACCCAAATCAAGTTCTACTTGATAACTTATTTTTTCATTTAAAATGTACTAATGCTTGACTCTGTTACAGCCTAGAACCAACTCTCGCAACAACAGTATGCTTGTATTCACTCTACATTCACTCACATTAACTTCTTTATGTAATTCTATATGCTCAGGTAAACAAATCATTTCCCTTGGAATAGTTTCTTTTTTTAAAGTAGAAGCCATTTCATTTTAGCATGGAAATTGTGACCTAGGAAGAATCCCTCAATTCTAGAAGAGATACATTTATCACATCTATGACATTTCTATTTACTTGGAATGCTAAATTTATACAAAATAGATTTTTGGCTGAGCAGTTATTTGAATAATTCATGCTATCTTTGACTTAACAGTGATTTGAATAATTCATGATCGCAAACTGTTTGCAATAATGTGTCAATCAATGGGTTAGTAGTGATTTGAATAATTCATGCTCGCAAACTGTTTGCAATAATGTGTCAATCAATTTCATAAAAAAATTCATTGTATGAAGCAAATCATTGGTTAGAGAAAATTTTCTTCGTGTATAAATTCCTTTTCTTGTTGATTTCAGAGTGTTGATTAAGATCCCTTGTATTAGATATAATCGATCTCATGTCGGGGATAAATCTATGGTCTATGTGGGAGAGCCTTTGGCTTGAATTTAATTTGTAAATTTTATATGCAAAGTATTTGTGAAAGGACTTCAGCTATTCAATACCTTGGGTTCATTTCATAGTTCAGATTTATATAGGCAAGGTGTTTTCACTTTATGTCTTTCTTATGTGAAGGAAAAAGTTGGGTTTCTTCCTAAATGCATGATGACACTTGTGATTATTGAATTGTAAAGGAGATTGGGTTGTTATTGGAAACGGAATGGCGTTTTTAGTAAGCTTGAATTTATTTTGAAATAAAATGAGGATTTGTTATTGTAGTAAACCAAGAAAAATAAAGTTTTTATAAAATAAATTATAAATTCAAGATATTATGTAATCATAATTAATCATCCATGTATAAACATATAATGGATATATCCTTTCATTATATTACGGTTATGTGAGGAGAGCTGATTTTTGTTAGATTATAATAGTAAGCAAAGTAAGATTTTTTTGTAATAGAACTCAAACATGTCTAAAGTATAACATATGATGCATTTTTGTGTGTCCTTATATATAAGTAATGGTTATTTCATCACTCTTATATATTTAAGTAATGGTTATTTCATCACTTATTGATTGTCACTTGTATGTATATATGTATGTGATTATGTAAAGAACGATTATATTTGTAGATAATTTAAAATAACAATGAAAAGTATGTACATATTCTTTTCGGAAACCATGTGTTGGCAAAATGTTTAGATGGTTAGCATAGTCTTGAGGTGCACTACAATGAGGTTGTAGATAACACAAACTCTACTAACTTTTTCAAGATTGATGTAAGGATTAAACAATAAATGATTAATGAAACCCATCATAAAAAAGACAATAAAATTTATATTCAATTTATAGAACACTTTAGTGGAATCATTTTGTAAGTAGCCTTAGAACCTCTTCTTAAAACAAATCGATCCTCTAGTTAGTGATGGAAATTCATGCAAGGTAAAAAAACATTAATTATTTTTTCTTAGTGAACCAACTAATTCTGACGCAGGAGCATCGCTCCAAGCCAACTATGCGCCAGCTAGCCAGCACATCAAAACACACATTCGATGGGAGAGAGAGGCGCAACCTTCTCGATTTTCAAATTTTGAAAATCTAATTAAATGGTGTAAGACTGGTAGCACCAAAAAGCCATGCATATGCACAGGCTTTAGTAAAGGTTGCCTTAAATAGGCTGTAAGGCTGAGATCTAGATCCGATTCGGACTAGACAGCCATTCAAAATAATTGAATGTAAATTAATGAGAGTTGGTGAGGATGGAGGGAAGAGCTCAAGGAGCCCCTCTTTGTAAAAAGATCTTCTTTGTATCTAGTAGTTAGTTTTATAAGGGGAGGAGAGAGCGGAGACTCTGTTGGAGTCCAAGCTCGAACACACTGTAATCAGGCATTCCTGATAAATACAAATAGAGCAGTTTTTCCTGCATGTTATTGTCCACATGTTTATGAGTTCATGAATGAATGTATTTATGTGTTGACGATATGTTGTAGATGTATGTTAGGTATGCATTTGCAGGGATAAACATAATTTACTATCTGTGAGTTCTTTGATTCCAAGTTTGGGTTATTTGAGGCTTCATGCGAAAGGTTGCATGACAGAATATTGTGGGTTTTGTAAGCCAGTGCAAGGAGTGCACTTCTGAATCTGTGGATTCAGACAAAGACGTTCCAGGAGGGCGCACCAGCTGAAGTCACTAACTAAAGGAGAATTCTCAAGGTTGATGAATACCTTGGAGGTAAGACTGTGCAGAAGAGAGCACAGGACATACCAGAATCATTGAGGGATTCTATAGAAGCTCTGCTAGTAGGGCATTGAGCAGGAGCATATAAGGCACAGAGAAGACATAATTTCTGAGAATTCTGTAAGAATCTACCAAGAGGGCATTGAGTGAATGCACAGGATGCATTAGGAGAAGAACTCCATTTCAAGTTTGGCAAGAAGACAGAATCACTGAGGATTCTGGAAAACTCTGCCAAGAGGGCATTGAGTTGGTGCAGGTGTGCATAGAAAGAACTCTTGTTCAGTTCAGAAAGGAGACAAAGTGTCAGGAGGAAGACCTTCACGGGGTCACTGAACACCCTGCAGGCTCAGCAAGGAGTGCTTGAGTAGGAAGTTGCCAGAGGGCATTTCCATTCTTCCAAGGAGAGAAAGGGGTTGAGACCTTAGAGGTCTGAGCAATTGAAGCTCAAGAGGATAAACACCTGTGCAAGGAGTGCACCAGGCCAACACCTGAGTAAAGTGTTGATAGACAGAAAACCATTAGAAGGCTCGTTCGGAAACAAGAGTGGGAGTGAGAGCGGACTTATTCAAAAGTCCCAAAACTCAGGACAGAGAGCATCTTTATGTGCAGAGACTCTGTAAAGAGTTCAGAAGTCGAGAAACCTTTCAAGGTTTCAGAGAGGACTAAGCTTAGGAGGAAAAGTGCCTTTGCGCACAAAGCCATAGTTGCAAGGAATTGCAGAAGTTGAGACACCCTTTGGTGGGTAAGAGTTTAAAAATCTCAGGAGGGATGGTGTCTTTAGAACGCAGGCAGGAGCCGAGGATACAGGCTTCATAGTAGGAGAAAAGGTTGATACTTTTGAAACGTTTGAATTCTTCCAAGTTCAGGAAGAAGTGCAAGCTAAGGAGGGAGCACAACTGTCATTAGATCAGCTGGAGAGGATGAGATCTAGACCATCGAGTCTACATCCAGGCAAGTAGGAGGAGAGTGCACAAGAGAAAGAGATACGGGTCGTCAGATCTGGGCGTATGGACCGATAACCATCGGATTAGGGAGAAGTTGCACGAGGTTTAACCGTCGTATGTGAAGAGGGGAACGAAAGGCCTATTTTGGAATTTCAGCTACTAGGAGATACAAAGGGAAAGAGTCGGGACTCTTGACCCATGAAATCCCGAAACGATCGTGACCGTCCAACAGGAGGACACGTGGCGAGCGGAAAGGTTTCGAGGAATTTCCCGAAAGGAGCATTTCAGTATTTTGGCTACCGGGAATGCAAAGGGTAAGAGTTCAGAACTCTTGACCCATGAAATCCTAAAAAGACACAAGTCGTCAGATCAGGAGAGGCTATGATCCGTTGATCCCAGTTTGGAGTGGAAGATCGTCATTTCGGTCTTTGGTATTTCGGTATTTCGGATGCCAGAAGCTCAAAGGGGCAAGGAGTTGTTGTAGCCGAGATCGCTAAGTCTCGAAACACAAATTCCTGAAAGCATAGCGCGGAATAATGTCGGCCACGCGATAGGATCACATATTTCAGCATTTTTGGATTCGACTTTTCGGCCATCCCGAGGATAAGGAGTCAGGCACTTGAGCGTTGGAAACCCTGAAGTCCCGAAAGAAACATATCTTTGGAGTGGGGCTGCGGTGACATGTTTCAGATGTTTTGGATTTGGCATTTCGGCAATCCGAGGGACAAGAAGTTGGGCACTTGACATTGGAAGTCTCGAAGTCGCAAAACGCGACATGCCTTCGGAATCAAGGCTGCAATCATGAGGGAAGGTGGTTTCATGGATTGAGGATTGGCTAGGGCTAATCATTGATTGAGCCATTTCGACATTCAGAGATGAGGGGATCGGGGAGCTAGAGAAATCGACGCCAGGTTTCGCGAAATCACGAAACCCGAAATTGAATCCTTTTTCGGTAAAAGGTCACGGTCGTTTCTAGAGGCCGTGTGCAGGTGAAAGCTCGTGCCTAGTGCGTGTTTGTGCAGGTGGGGTTTTTCGGGAAAGGACCTATGGATCGGGTTCATTTGGTTTTAGTGAAGTATTGAAAGAACCATTTCAGTTTTATGGATCCGAAGGGAGAATGATCCTATAGCGGATTCTCGGCCCGAGGGTCGACAGTCTGCATCACATCCTAAATACTTTCATATTATTATCATGATAATGATCATATTATTGATAATTTCCAGTTTGGGTCATCATATTTAAAGGTAAGTAGGATAAGTGAGTAGAACCCACATGCCTTTTTGGGGTTTTAGTGTTTGATCATTCTTAATAATATTCTTACCAAATCAATATGATCTCCATATTCTTAGAGATAGGTATCATGGCTAGGTAGTTTTTCACTAAGGTGCATTCTATGCTAGTTTCATCTATTTTAGGCTACCTGTGTGCAAGGGATTCATGTATTGAAATGTTGTACTTTCAAACGTCAAACTAATTATGTTATGACACCATGAAATTGTACTAAGTTAAGAGATTTGATACACAATTTTCCATAATAAAAATTCGAATAACTGATATATGATTCACAAAGTCTTCATATTTTTTAACATCAATGAAAGGACAATTAGAATTATAAAATTGAAAAATAAAACACAATATTTTATTTCATTTTATGTGAAATTAAAGATGGTAAAATAAAAAAGATAAATAAATTGATATTCTTAGATGTTCCCCAACTACTAATTCTCACCTTAAACAATACCTCCAAATCTCATGTACATAACACTTGTTGATGTGTTTTTTCCTTTAAGGAACATGTCCATAACTCATGTGTTTTGACTCCATAACATTGAATTGATCCTTTCCACCACGTCACTTGCAATCCATCAATCATTATTTTTTCTAACACATTATGTCCTATGAAAGATTGTATCTTTTTGTATATCGAAAAAAAATATTATTTATATAAAGTTGGACATAATAACATCCAATAGAGTGTCTAAATTTTGACTCTTTCTTTTCCATGTTGTTGTTGGGATTTTTCACTTCGACTCACACAACGCCATCCATTAGTGATTGCATAGAGGCCATTTGGCAGTCATTTCGGTGAGCCACACAATTTTGAATCCATTTCAAAGAACTAGTTTCAACCATTGCAAAACACCTTTATAATTGGGCATATCTAGACATAGAGAACTTGTTTTCTTTCATCAAGTAAATCGTAAACATGAACTAGAACAATTTTCAATATAAGAGAAACAATTTTTTCAATATGGGCTCCCTTCTGCGAACCTTAAGAACCACAGGGGGTTTATGAACATGGATTTTTTTTTTCCTCAAACTAAAAAAACAAACATCTTAATTTTATTACGAGTTAACAAAATTTAAACTTTCTACCCACCTATTGTATCTTGGGTAGTCCCTAGATCATCATCTTATTATTGATTTATTTGTTGTAAATAAAATTATTGGACATTTATCAAGAACTAAACAAATATATGCATCATAAGGAGGTATATGGATAAAACTTAGAAGCCAAAATTGTGAATAAAAAATATATGCATTATAAGGAGGTATATCGATAAAACTAAACTTAGACGCCAAAATTGTGAATAAAATCATTGAATTCATTTACAATGCTTTAATGAATTTCTAATTTCATTACTAATGCACATATCTAAAAAGATAAATTCTGCAATAAATCTTTAACAATAATTGAAGCAAACAAATTAAATTTTCCTTCTTCTTAATAGAATTTAATTGGATAGAAATTTCCAAAGTATTTAACAGTGAAATATTCTCTACACCAACCACATCACTGGGCTACACACAAATTTTATTAACTAAAGAAAATAAGTTACATAAATAATGCAAGAGCTCACAATCTCAACATTACTCTACCATGAGAAAATATGAGCTTCAATAAGCTCATCATACTAATTTGTAAAGTACTTTTCTTATGAACATCTCATCATATAATCATGTGAGTATAACACATGTCCATGCACAATAAATGAAGATTCTAGCAACCTTCTAATTATTTATTCCTAACAAACAACTCTTGTATAAATTTATTATCTATTCTAACAATATTAACTCTAAAAAAAACTTAAATAAAATAACTCAGTACTTTTAGGATAATGATATTTAAAAAAACATTAGTTAAGAACCTCAAAATATAAAATATATAGATAAAAAATAAAATATTGATTTCTAACAAATTACTCTTTTATAAAATTATTATATATTCTAACAATATTAATTTAAAAAAAACTTAAATACAATAAAATAAAATAATACTAGATTAAGTAGTTTTAGGATGATAATATGTAACAAAACATTAGTGAAGAACCTCAATGGATAAAAAATAAAAAAAATAAAAACTAAAACAACCATAGAATCTATTTTATCATCTCTTTGTGTATTTTATTCTGTTAATTAATAATAATAAAAAAATGATAAAAAATGTGAATAAAATGTAAATTATATTTATGTAATGATTAAACTTTTTTTTTTTTAACATTTAAAATCTAAATTACATTACTTTTTGTTTTTTGGTTAAACATTAAAAATCATAAAACTAGCACATCATTTAAACCTCACAATATAACCAATGTTTTTGAATTTGTTGTACAACGATGTTATAAATTGGACATAACGCATATATTGCAACATTGTAGTAGATTATAGAAATGTACGATTTTTTGGTGTGAATATGAAGGCACTCTGAATTGGTACAAAATGTAGTGCTCCTCCTTCATCTATAGGAGGTGCACTTATATTGATGAAAATATCAACTACTTATTATGATTTGGAAACGATGTATTTATGTATTTAGAGTATCATCGTTATGTTCCTGTTATGTTATAGTAGGGACATTATGTTTTGGGTTATTTTAATTATTTGAGATTATGTTTTGGGTTATTTGGATTATTTGAGACTTATTATGATTTGGAAACGATGTGTTTATGTATTTAAAGTATCATTGTTATGTCCCTGTTATAGTACTGACATTATGTTTTGAGTTATTTTAATTATTTGAGATTATGTTTTGGGTTATTTGGATTATTTGAGAGTACAATTTCCAACGCTGTATTACACGTTTTAATCTAAAATTTGTTAACCTCATGTTTGCATCGGATACAGGAGCGAGGAGGGTGGCGGTGTTAATGATTGTCTGGCAGTTTACTGCAGTCTATGTTCTTCTCACAACACAACATTCGATGTGCAGTCACTCCGATGCAGTATATGCTCTGTTCACCGCAAGACAATCGATGTGCATTCACCTCCACCTACTTGATCGTGTTGCGGCTTGCCCCCACAACTGCTATTCAATTTATTCCCTTGATAAGTGCCACCTGTGTGGTTTGGCTGACAAGAAATCCACTGTTATGCCAACTTCATTCTTGTTTTCCTCATGCTCAATCGCAAGGAGATGGGTCAGCATCTTCTTAACCAGTTTCAGATGGTTTTCAATGATATGCGCTATTTACATTGTCCTGCAGGCTCTGCCCTCTCGATGTGAGATCCGCCTGCCTTTCAGATTATCCACGCCACCAGGAACATGATGCGAGATTCCCCTGCCTTTCGGATTATCCACTCCACCAGGGACCTGTTGGATTGGGATTCGGTTCATCCCTATGCCCTGCAACTACTCGTCTTTCACCTCTCAGCGGACACCTCTCAGATGGTGAATGAGTGCTATGACGGAAAGGTTTTCGTTAATAAACGCAGAAAATGGATATCTCAGAAAAAAACGAAGCAGTAGACATGAAGGTTTTCAAAGATGGGCACAATAATGTATTTGTTCCAGCGGTTCTCATAACGACATTCAGGCGCTCCTTAGTTGTTTGTCGAGCAAACACAGAAGAGCCTTCGAATATGGAAATAAGTTGGACCACGAATGTAAGGCATGTTGCACATGTCACCTTCGACCGTTTTACTGTCTTCCAGGGGTGGTCGGTCAATTTGGAGCTCGAGATCCCCAGAAGAGTTCCCATGATGAAAAATATATTTTGGTGTTCAGCAAAATCAAGTTATCTAAACTTGGAAAAATCAAACCTATCTGGGAAAAATCAAGCTATCGAAACAACAAAAGTCCATCCATACCTTCATTGGTTGGCCATCAACGCCGTGGTAGCCAAAGAACCCAACCTGGAGGTTACCACCATATTCATGGGCTATGGCGTCATTGTTTTCTACCACACTGCTTAGTTATATTCACAATACTCTTCTCCTCCATTTTCTTCGTTTTTTG
>ML780197.1:321813-341101 GCA_009831015.1 Picea engelmannii | reverse complement strand
GAACTGCAACTACGCACTTCATTACCTACTCTTTCCAATCCACTTAATACAAATTCATTAAAATAACAAGGGTTATGTTTTCACTTTCTTCCTCTTCATTAGGCTATATTCTTTTTGGTTATGCATTCCGTTTTTTAGTTTGGTCCTTTGAATTTATGTTAATGGGTTCTCATATCGTGTTCTTTTATTTCATTTTAATGCTATATATTCCATCTAATGTTGTGTATTTGCTCTCGATTTGTAACACAAGAGAGTAAAACCTTTTCATCTTGATTTAACGGTTTCCAATCCGCAATGGAGTTTGACTCATTACTAAAAAGTCTTGGTAAAATTATATTTTTCAAACAATATTCCTCATGTTAAAAAACTAAGGTTTAAGGATTCCTACACACCTAATTATCTATGTTAGTTTTAAAAAACAAGACTAGTTTGTTATGTGATATTTTGGCCTATTTTGATCTTCTTTATTATGTTATACCTTTATGTTATACCTTGTTCAACTAACATATTAGTTTAGAAGATTTAGATGAAAACTCAGTGGTTTGTATAACTATGTCTAATTATTATCAATTATGATAACAAAACCAATAATTAATGTCAATCATAATTTTGATAATTGAAATAGTTTTTTACGATAATTAATTAATTGCAAGTCTAACTGTCAATCATAACTATGATAAATTAAACTATTTTTAATTATAATCAATCCTAACTCTTAATTGTAAAATGTTTGTTAAATGCAATTTTGGGTAAAATGAAAAGGGGTCTCAGGGAACCGAGAGAGGTTTTTTCTCAAAATAGACAGATGCACAAAATACACTTTCAGTTTATACACAACTTTCGCTATTCGAGAGATACAGATCCATAACCGCAACCCTAGTTTTCAGCAGTTTGGCCCATTTTCTAGGGCAAAAAGTTTCAAGAATTGGTTGTAACTGTTGTTATCTTTTAGATTAGAGAAGATTTTGACCTCAATACATATATGATGAATATTTGTAGAGGGGGACAGGGGAGTAGTACTCCTGGGATGTAGCATTCATTTTCAGTTTAATAAAAGATTGCAAAAGCATGTTTTATCCATATCAAAGATTCTTGTGATGTTGCTTGCAGAGTTTGTCCATTTTCATAGTTTCAATATCACTCCATATATATTTTCTTCTTGATTTGTAATTGTTTTTTAACAGAATTCATACTCTGTTAGATGCTCTGCTGCATACTGGTTATAGGTTGTTTCTTGCAAAGATCAAGGTTTAGAATTCATCCTTTGCTAGATGCTCTATCCCAACCATCTCTTTCCACTCATTTATGCTTGGAATTCTCTCATTGCTAAGTGCTCCTTGAATTTTGATATGTTTTATATTTATTTTGCTTCGATACTTTTTATAAATCGTTCCCTCCATAATCAACTTCTATCTCGCCTCTGCTCCATGGATTTCCATTGACGAAACACTCTTATTACTTGCTTGATCATTTGACTCCATGCCCAATGGACTACTTTCCGGTCCAACCCATCAACCCTAAAAACCTCAATTTTTTTTGTTATCCATAGATCTGCCCACTGTTAAGCTTACTGAACATCCTATTGTGACATATATTTGAGAGATCCCTCTCGGGTTGGAAGGGGCAACTTCTAATCAAAAGTGGTTCGTGGTTATCTCAGAATTTACTTGCACCCAACCCAAATCAAGTTCTACTTGATAACTTATTTTTTCATTTAAAATGTGCTAAGGCTTGGCTCTGTTACATCCTAGAACCAACTCTTGCAACCACAATATGCTTGTATTCACTCTACATTCACTCACATTAACTTCTTTATGTAATTCTATATGCTCAGGTAAACAAATCATTTCCCTTGGAATAGTTTCTTTTTTTCAAGTAGAAGCCATTTTATTTTAGCATGGAAATTGTGACCTAGGAAGAATCCCTCAATTCTAGAAGAGATATATTTATCACAGCTATGAAATTTCTATTTACTTGGAATGCTAAATTTATACAAACTAGATTTTTGGCTGAGCAGTTATTTGCATAATTCATGCTATCTTTGACTTAACAGTGATTTGAATAATTCATGATCGCAAACTGTTTGCAATAATGTGTCAATCAATGGGTTAGTAGTGCTTTGAATAATTCATGCTCGCAAACTGTTTGCAATAATGTGTCAATCAATTTCATAAAAAAATTCATTGTATGAAGCAAATCATTGGTTAGACAAATTATTCTTCGTGTATAAATTCCTTTTCTTGTTGATTTCAGAGTGTTGATTAAGATCCCTTGTATTAGATATAATCGATCTCATGTCGGGGATAAATCTATGGTCTGTGTGGGAGAGCCATTGGCTTGAATTTAATTTGTAAATTTTATATGCAAAGTATTTGTGAAAGGACTTCAGCTATTCAATACCTTGGGTTCATTTGATAGTTCAGATTTATATAGGCAAGGTGTTTTCATTTTATGTCTTTCTTATGTGAAAGAAAAAGTTGGGTTTCTTCCTAAATGCATGATGACACTTGTGATTATTGAATTGTAAAGGAGATTGGGTTGTTATTGGAAACGGAATGGCGTTTTTAGTAAGCTTGAATTTCTTTTGAAATAAAATGAGGATTTGTTATTGTAGTAAACCAAGAAAAATAAAGTTTTTATAAAATAATTTATAAATTCAAGATATTATGTAATGATAATTAAGCATTCTTGTATAAACATATAATGGTTATATCCTTTCATTATATTACGGTTATGTGAGGAGAGGTAATTTTTGTTAGATTATAATAGTAAGCAAAGTAAGATTTTTTTGCAATAGAACTCAAACATGTCTGGAGTATAACATATGATGCATTTTTGTGTGTCCTTATATTTAAGTAATGGTTATTTCATCACTCTTATATATTTAAGTAATGGTTATTTCATCCCTTATTGATTGTCACATGTATGTATATATGTATGCGATTATGTAAAGAACGATTATATTTGTAGATAATTTAAAATAACAATGAAAAGTATGTACATATTCTTTTGGGAAACCATGTGTTGGCAAAACGTTTAGATGGTTAGCATAGTGTTGAGGTGCACTACAATGAGGTTGTAGATAACACAAACTCTACTAACTTTTCCAAGATTGATGTAAGGATTAAACAATAAATGATTAATGAAACCCATCATAAAAAAGACAATTAAATTAATATTCAATTTATATAACTCTTTAGTGGAATCATTTTGTAAGTAGTTTTAGAACCTCTTCTCAAAACAAATCGATCCTAGTTAGTGATGGAAATTCATGCAAGGTAAAAAAACATCAATTATTTTTTCTTAGTGAACCAACTCATCCTGATGCAAGAGCATCACTCCAATCTAGCTACGCGCGAGCCAACCAGCACATCAAAACACACATTCGATGGGAGAGAGAGGCACAACCTTCTCGATTTTCAAATTTTGAAAATGTAATTAAATGGTGTAAGACTGGTAAAGCCAAAAAGCCATGCATATGCACATGCTTTAGTAAAGGTTGCCTTAAATAGGTTGTAAGGCTGAGATCTAGATCTGATTCGGACTAGACAGCCATTCAAAATAATTGAATGTAAATTAATGAGAGTTGGTGAGGATGGAGGGAAGAGCTTGAGGAGCCCCTCTTTGTAAAAATATATTCTTTATATCTTGTAGTTAGTTTTAGAAGGGGAGGAGAGAGTGGAGATTCTATTGCAGTCTGAGCTAGAACACATTATAATTAGGCATTCTTGATTAATACAAACAGAGCAGTTTTTTCTGCATGTTGTTGTCCACTTGTTTATGAGTTCATGAATGAATGTCTTTATGTGTTGATGATATGTTGTAGATGTATGTTAGGTATGCATTTGGAGGGATAGACAAAATTTACTGTCTGTGAGTTCTTTGATTCCAGGTTTGGGTTCTTTGAGTCTTCGTACGAGAGGTTGCATGACAGAATACTGTAGGTTCTGTAAGCCAGTGGAAGGAGTGCACTTCTAAATTCTACGGATTCATAAAAAGATGTTTCAAGAGGGTGCACCAGCTGAAGTCACTGACTCAAGGAGAATTATCAAGGTTGTTGAATACCTTGGAGGTAAGACTGTGCAGAAGAGAGCACATGACAGACCAAAATCATTGAGGGATTATGTAGAAGCTCTGCCAGGAGGGCACTGAGCAGGTGCATAGAAGGCATAGAGAAGACATAATTTCTGAGAGTTTTGTAAGAATCTGCCAAGTGGGCATTGAGAAAATGCACAAGATTCATTAGGAGAAGAAATCTATTTCAAGTTCGGCAAGAAGACAAAATCATTGAGGATTCTGGAAAAATATGCCAGTAGTGCATTGAGTTGGTGCAGGTGTGCATAGAAAGAACTCTTGTGGAGTTCAGAAAGGAGAAGAAGTATCAAGAGGAAGACCTTCACAGGGTTACTAAACACCCAGCAGGCTCAACAAGGAGTGCTTGAGTAGGAAGTTTCCAGGGGGCATTTCCATTCTTTCAATGAGAGAAAGGGGCAGAGACCTTAGAGGTCTGAGCAATTGAAGCTCAAGAGGATAAAGACCTGTGCAAGGAGTGCACCAGGACAACACCTGAGTAAAGTGTAGATAGACAGACATCCATCTGAAGGCTCATCAGGAAACAGGAGTGGGATTGAGAGAGGACTTATTCAAAAGTCCCGAAACTCAGGATAGAGAGCATATTTGTGTGCAGAGACTCTGTAAAGAGTGCAGAAGTTGAGAAACCTTTTAAGGTTTCAGAGAGGACTAAGCTCAGGAGGAAAAGTTCCTTTGCGCACAAATCCATAGTTGCAAGGAATCACAGAAGTCGAGACACCCTTTGGTGGGTAAGAGTTTGAAAATCTCAGGAGGGACGATGTATTTAGAACACAGGCGGAAGCCGAGGATACATGCTTCACAGAAGGAGAAAAGGCTGAGACTTTTGAAGCGTTTGAAGTCTTCCAAGTTCAGGAAGAAGCGCAAGATCAGGAGGGAGCAAAACTACCATTAGATCAGCTGGAGAGGACGAGATATGGACCATCGAGTCTACGCCCAGGCAAGCAAGAGGAGAGTGCGCAGGAGAAAGAGATATGGGTCATCAGATCTCGGCGTATGGACCAATAGCCATCGGATTAGGGAGAAGTTGCATGAGGTTTAACCGGTGTATGTGAAGAGGGGAACGGAAGGCCTATTTCGGCATTTCGGCTACCGGGAGATACAAAGTGCAAGAGTCAAGACTCTTGACCCATGAAATCCCCAAAGGATCGTGACCATCCAATAGGAGGACACATGGCGAGCGGTCAAGGTTTTGGGGAATTTCCCGAAAGGAGGTTTTCAGCATTTCAGCTACCAGGAATGCAAAGGTTAAGAGTTTGGAACTCTTGACTCATGAAATCCCGAAGAGACACAATCCATCGGATCAGGAGAGGCTATGAGCCGTTGATCCCAGTTTGGAGCGGAAGATCGACATTTCGGTATTTCAGATACTAGAAGCTCGAAGGGGAAAGGATTTGTTGTAGACAGGATCGCAAAGTCCCGAAATGCAAATTCCTAAAAGCATAGTGAGGAATAATGTCAGCCATGGGACAGGATCACATATTTCGGCATTTTGGGATTCGACTTTTCGGCCATCCCGAATATAAGGAGTTAGGCACTTCGGCGTTGGAAATATCGAAGTCCCAAAATAAACATATCTTTCGAGTGGGGCTACGGTCACACGTTTCAAAATTTCGAGATTCGGCATTTCGACAATCCCGGGGACAAGAAGCCAGGCACTTGACATTGGAAGTCTCGAAGTCGCGAAACGCGACATGCCTTTGGAATCAGGGTTGCGGTCATGAGGGAATGTGGTTTCATGGACTGAGGATTGGCCAAGGCTAATTGTTGATTGAGCCATTTCGGCATTCGGAGATCAGGGGATCGAGGAGCCGGAGAACTCAACGCCAGGTTTCACGAAATCGCGAAACCCGAAATTTCCTTTTTCGGTAAAAGGTCACGACCGTGTCTAGAGGTCGTGTGCAGGTGAAAACTCGTGCCTGGTGCGTGTTTGTGCAAGTGGGGTTTTTCAAGAAAGGACCTGTGGATCGGGTTCATTTGGTTTTAGTGAAGGCCCAAAAGAACCATTTTTGTTTTGCGGATCTAAAGGGAGAACGATCTTGTAGCAGATTCTCGGCCCGAGGGTCGATAGTCTGCATCAAATCCTAAATAATTTCATATCATTATCATGATAATGATCATATTATTGATACATTCTAGTTTGGGTCATCATATTTAAAGGTAAGTAGGATAAGTGAGTAGAACCCACATGCCTTTTTGGGGTTTTAGTGTTTGATCATTCTTAATAATAGTCTTACCAAATCAAGATGATCTCCATATTCTTAGAGATAGGAATCATGGCTAGCTAGTTTTTCACTAAGGTGCATTCTATGCTAGTTTCATCTATTTTAGGCTACCCGAGTGCAAGGGATTCATGTATTGAAATGTTGTACTTTCAAACTTCAGACTAATTATGTTATGACACCATAAAATTGTACTAAGCTAACAGATTTGATACACTATTTTCCATAATAAAAATTTGAATAACTGATATATGATTCACAAAGTCTTCATATTTTTCAACATCAATGAAAGGACAATTAGAATTATAAAATTGAAAAATAAAACACAATATTTTATTCCATTTTATGTGAAATTAAAAATAGTAAAATAAAAAAGATAAACAAGTTGATATTCTTAGATGTTCCCCAACTACTAATTCTCACCTTAAACAATACCTCCAAATCTCATGTACATAACACTTGTTGATGTGTTTTTTTCCTTTAAGGAACATGTCCATAACTCATGTGTTTTGACTCCATAACATTGAATTGATCCTTTCCACCACATCACTTGCAATCCATCAATCCATCAATCATTATTTTTTCTAATGCATTATGTCCTATGAAAGATTGTATCTTTTTGTATATCGAAAAAGAATAATTATTTAAATAAAATAATTATTTATATAAAGTTGGACATTATAACATCTAATAGAGTGTCTAAATTTTGACTCTTTCTTGTCCATGTTGTTGCTAGGATTTTTCACTTCGACTCACAAAATTCCATCCATTGGTGATTGCTTAGAGGCCATTTGGTAGTCATTTCGGTGAGCCACACAGTTTTGAATCCATTTCAAAGAACTAGTTTCAACCATTGCAAAACACCTTTATAATTGGGCATATCTAGACATAGAGAACTTGTTTTCTTTCATCAAGTAAATCGTAAACATGAACTAGAACAATTTTCAATATAAGAGACAATTTTTTCAATATGGGTTCCCTTGTGCGAACCTTAAGAACCAGAGGGGTCTATGAACATGGATTTGTTTTTTCCTCGAACTAAAAAAACAAACATCTTAATTTTATTATGAGTTAACAAAATTTAACTTTCTACCCACCTATTGTATCTTGGGTAGCCCCTAAATCATCATCTTATTATTGATTTATTTAAAAAAAAAAAAATCTTAATTTTATTACGAGTTAACAAAATTTAAACTTTATACCCACCTATTGTATCTTGGGTAGTCCCTAGATCATCATCTTATTATTGATTTATTTGTTGTAAATAAAATTATTAAACATTTATCAAGAACTAAACAAATATATGCATCATAAGGAGGTATATGGATAAAACTTAGAAGCCAAAATTGTGAATAAAAAATATATGCATTATAAGGAGGTATATGGATAAAACTAAACTTAGACGCCAAAATTGTGAATAAAATCATTGAATTCATATACAATGCTTCAATTAAATTCTAATTTCATTACTAATGCACATATTTAAAAAGATAAATTCTGCAATAAATCTTTAACAATAAATGAAGCAAATAAATTAAATTTCCCTTCTTCTTAATAGAATTGGATAGAGATTTCCAAAGTATTTAATAGTGAAATATTCTCTACATCACTGAGGTACACACAAATTTTCTTAACTAAGAAAAATGAATTACATAAATAATGCAAGAGCTCACAATCTCAACATTACTCTACTGTGAAAAAATATGAGCTTCAATAAACTCATCATACTAATTTGTAAACTAATTTTGTTATGAACATCTCATCATATAATCATGTGAGTATAACACATATTCATACACAATAAATGAAGATTCTAACAACTTTCTAATTATTTATTCCTAACAAACAACTGTTGTATAAATTTATTATATATTCTAACAATTTAACTCTAAAAAAACTTAAATAAAATAACTAAGTACTTTTAGGATAATGATATCTAAAAAAACATTAGTTAAGAACTTCAAAATATAAAATATATAGATAAAAAATAAAATATTGATTTCTAACAAACTACTCTTTTATAAACTTATTATCTATTCTAACAATATTAATTTAAAAAAAACTTAATTACAATAAAATAAAATAATACTATACTAAGTAGTTTTAGGATGATAATATGTAACAAAACATTAGTGAAGAACCTCAATGGATAAAAAAAAATAGAAACTAAAACAACCATAGAATCTATTTTATCAAAATAGAAACTAAAACAACCATATAATCTATTTTATCATCTCTTTGTGTATTTTATTTTGTTAAGTAATAATAATAATAAAAAGGGTAAAGAATGTGAATAAAATCTAAATTATATTTATTTAATGATTAAACTTTTTTTCATTACTTTTTTTTTTGTTAAACATTAAAAAATCAAAAAATTATAAATTAGTCTTATTGGTCAACTAATGCTTATTTGACACAAACCATGATCGGTCATTTAAGCCTCAGAATATAACCAATGTTTTTGAATTTGTTGTACAACGATGTTATAAATTGGATATAATGTAGATATTGCAACATTGTAGTAGACTAGTACAAGAGTCAGTTAAATAGTTGTTAAATAGTTGTTGGTTAACGTTGAAAGGTTGATAAGATGAAACCAATCTTTAAAAGAATATATTACATTTTATTGTTGATTAACAAATAAACGGTTGCGCTTCATTTATCTGATGTTAACATTTTAATTTATGTTAATCACTTACATGGCAATCAGTTAGCTATCAAAGTAATTTTTAAATATGATTAGGTAAATGTAAAAAAGTAAACACATCAAATGTCTTTATAATAGTTAGGAAGTTAATGATTGAAATCACAGCCATTTATTTTGTGTGACTACTAAGAATATTCCAGCCATATTTAATCATGTCCATAAAAAAACTTATTAAACACTAAACCCCTATTAAATCTGCCCATTATCAATATATATACACCTTTCTACTTAATTATAAACATGCACGATTTTTTGGTGTGAATCACTACATCTATAAGAATTGCACTTATATAAGAATTGCACTTATATTGATGACTTATTATGATTTGGAAACGATGTGTCTATGTATTTAGAGTACCATTGTTATGTCCCTGTAATAATAGGAACCTTATGTTGTGAGTTATTTTGATTATTTGAGATTATATTTTTGGTCATTTTGATTATTTAAGAGTATAATTTTCCAAACTGTATTACAAGCTTTAATATAAAGTTTATTAAACATGTAGCAGATACATTATGTTTTGGGTCATTTTGATTATTTAAGAGTACAATTTTCAACGCTGTATTACACATTTTAATCTAAAGTTTGTTAACCTCATGTTTGCATCGGATACAGGAGCGAGGAGGGTGGCGGTGTTAATGATTGTCTGTCAGTTTACTGCAGTCTATGTTCTTCTCACAACACAACATTCGATGTGCAGTCACTCCGATGCAGTCTATGCTCTGTTCACCGCACGACAATCGATGTGCATTCACCTCCACCTACTTGATCGTGTTGCGGCTTGCCCCCACAACTGCTATTCAATTTATTCCCTTGATAAGTGCCACTTGTGTGGTTTGGCTAAAAAGAAATCCACTGTTATGCCAACTTCATTCTTGTTTTCCTCATGCTCAATCGCAAGGAGATGGGTCAGCATCTTCTTAACCAGTTTCAGATGGTTTTCAATGATATGCGCTATTTACATTGTCCTGCAGGCTCTGCCCTCTCGATGTGAGATCCGCCTGCCTTTCAGATTATCCACGCCACCAGGAACATGATGCGAGATTCCCCTGCCTTTCGGATTATCCACTCCACCAGGGACCTGTTGGATTGGGATTCGGTTCATCCCTATGCCCTGCAACTACTCGTCTTTCACCTCTCAGCGGACACCTCTCAGATGGTGAATGAGTGCTATGACGGAAAGGTTTTCGTTAATAAACGCAGAAAATGGATATCTCAGAAAAAAACGAAGCAGTAGACATGAAGGTTTTCAAAGATGGGCACAATAATGTATTTGTTCCAGCGGTTCTCATAACGACATTCAGGCGCTCCTTAGTTGTTTGTCGAGCAAACACAGAAGAGCCTTCGAATATGGAAATAAGTTGGACCACGAATGTAAGGCATGTTGCACATGTCACCTTCGACCGTTTTACTGTCTTCCAGGGGTGGTCGGTCAATTTGGAGCTCGAGATCCCCAGAAGAGTTCCCATGATGAAAAATATATTTTGGTGTTCAGCAAAATCAAGTTATCTAAACTTGGAAAAATCAAACCTATCTGGGAAAAATCAAGCTATCGAAACAACAAAAGTCCATCCATACCTTCATTGGTTGGCCATCAACGCCGTGGTAGCCAAAGAACCCAACCTGGAGGTTACCACCATATTCATGGGCTATGGCGTCATTGTTTTCTACCACACTGCTTAGTTATATTCACAATACTCTTCTCCTCCATTTTCTTCGTTTTTTGACATTCTGTTCTCTCTGTATATGGTGATGGCATCGATTTCTGACGGAGTTGAGATGATTCTCCTCCATATTCTTCGTTTTCTGCCATTCTGTTCTCTCTGTATATGCTAATGGCGTCGATTTATCATGGAGTTGAGTTGGCCTAATATATAGGCAATTACTCAATGTTTCTATCGTCATGTTTTGCGTTAAGCCAAAATAAAATTATCTGCTTGTAGTCAAGATTATGGAATAATATTGTTGGGCATGGGAGTAAACTTGGTTTTAGAATATGTTTTTTTTGAATTTTAATTTATTTTGGTTTGTACCTTCTGAAGGATCTTTGTCTGAAACTTCCTTCTTTGCTTTAGCTATGATGAAAGAAAGCGCGCACGTCTTTGTCTGTCAAAAGTTTGGTCGGGACTCCTGACCATGATGTTTATAAGACTTGCAATTAATATTGGGCTACAATGACAAAGATTGCGCGTGCATCACTGAAACGCCAGATCGTGAGAATCATGTTTGGCTGTGTCAAACTCCACAAAATTATTAGTCAGGTTCTAAGAATCATGTTTAGTTGTCTCAAACTCCACAAAATTATTATTCAGGTTCTCAGAATCTTGTTTGGTTGTGTCAAACTCCACTAGATTAATCTAGTAATAGTAGGCGTTGATATTTGTCTTTTTATCCAATAATTGTTGAGATTTGTCGATGTATGAAATTTCGTCAATGCTAGAGGCTTCTAGTGGTAGGATTGGGTTTTGTAATCGCCATTAAAGGAAACTTCAGGGAAAGGTTATCGATTCACATGTTTGGATATTTCAACATTATTATTACATCACTCTAATGTTCGTTGTCAACAACCTCATAGAATTTGTCCAACATAAAGATTGTTCAATCTAATAGCTTGCATTGTTCTTTCTTTTGCATTGGTCTATAAAGTTTTGTTTTTCTATGTGCTATGTTCTTATGATTTAGAGAGCTGAAAAATGACTTTTATGGAACATTCCTGAACTGCAACTACGCACTTCATTACCTACTCTTTCCAATCCACTTAATACAAATTCATTAAAATAACAAGGGTTATGTTTTCACTTTCTTCCTCTTCATTAGGCTATATTCTTTTTGGTTATGCATTCCGTTTTTTAGTTTGGTCCTTTGAATTTATGTTAATGGGTTCTCATATCGTGTTCTTTTATTTCATTTTAATGCTATATATTCCATCTAATGTTGTGTATTTGCTCTCGATTTGTAACACAAGAGAGTAAAACCTTTTCATCTTGATTTAACGGTTTCCAATCCGCAATGGAGTTTGACTCATTACTAAAAAGTCTTGGTAAAATTATATTTTTCAAACAATATTCCTCATGTTAAAAAACTAAGGTTTAAGGATTCCTATACACCTAATTATCTATGTTAGTTTTAAAAAACAAGAGTAGTTTGTTATGTGATATTTTGGCCTATTTTGATTTTCCTTATTATGTTATACCTTTATGTTATACCTTGTTCAACTAACATATTAGTTTAGAAGATTTAAATGAAAACTCAGTGGTTTGTATAACTATGTCTAATTATTATCAATTATGATTAATTAATGTCAATCATAATTTTGATAATTGAAATATTTTTTTACCATAATTAATTAATTGCAAGTCTAACTATCAATCATAACTATGATAAATTAAACTATTTTTAATTATAATCAATCCTAACTCTTAATTGTATTTATTATAAATATATAAAATTATATTTATCCATAACTATGTCCAATCATTGTCAACTATTATAATTATGACCAATTAATTAATTGCAAGTCTAACTATCAATCATAACTATGATAAATTAACCTATTTTTATTATAATAAATTCTAATTCTTAATGGTATTTATGATCAATATATAAAATTATATTTATCCATAACTATGTCCAATCATTATCAACTATTATAACTATGACCAATAACAACGAGTGTAATTTTGATAATTGAAATATTTTTTTACTATAATTATAATTGCAATTATAATTTTTAGTTGTATGCATTATAACCATAAAAAAAATTAAAATTAACTATAACTATTTTTAATCATTTTCAATGCAAGGTTAAAAGAAGTTTTCTCCCGAAAATGGTAGGCAGAGAAGGGAAACTCGTTTTCCTAATTTGAAAGGTGAGCACAAAAATCTGGTATTTAAACTTTTAAATTAAATGATACTCGAAGCGTTCTTATCTACCTAGCCAAAAGGTTTGGGTAAGATTGAGTTATGTAGACTTTCCCATAATTGATTTGTTGTAGGGAGAGTCATCCAAAAGATTATGTTATGTAGACTTTCTCATAATTGATTTGTTGTATTGTAGGGAGAACCTTCCATCAGAAGAAAGAGAATAAAATCTACTGAAATTGGACAATTGGACAAAACAAAGGACATTAGTTTTGGAAAACATTATAAATATTTTCTAAAAAAACCAGAAACTTGGTTATGGAGGAGAAATAGAGTCTTCCAACTTGGATAACCAGAAACTTGGTTATGTAGGAGAGAGAGAGTCTTCCAACTTGGATAACCAGAAGCTTGGTTATGGAGGAGAGATCGAGTCTTCCAACTTGGATATGGAGGCCAAAAATGTATGCTATAGTATATAGCAAATGGGTCCGATATTGCCATAAATCTCGTCTTGAAATTTTTTTATTAAATTTTGTTATGAATAATTCTGTTTTTAAAGCTTTTTTAATAATAATTTCTCTGAGTTTTGTCTATCGTGTTGTTTCCGGTTTGATCCACTGGATGACATAGTGCGGGTTGTCCGGTTTGATCCAGGGATGACATGTGCAGAGCGTCATGCGGCAGAGACGGAGCTCAATGCGAACATGTGGATTTGCAATAAAAACATCAATCTCACTCAGAGAAAATGGTTCAGAGAATCGGTTCCTGATCATCTCGGGAATGTTGTTTCTTTCGAAGGCGCCAATGCCAACGCCTTGCTAAATATGTCTTAGTCCAACTGCTAACTAGGTCCTCGTCTTTCTGGGTTTCTTATTGCAACGAGAGAAAGAAGAATTCTAACTCTGAGATACCAGTCTATGTCGTAGTCCAACTGCTAACTGGATCCTCAGCTTTCTGGGTTTCTTAATGTAACTAGAGAAAGAAGAATTCTAACACTGAGACATTAGTCTTCCGTGTTTTTTTGTTCTGCACATAGTTCAATGTTGTATGGTATCTGGCAGGGACATGGGTGCACAAAGAAAATGTTTCTGCTCGACTTTTCATTTATCAAAATAATTGTCCATGTCAAAACATGTATTTTATCCTTTATGCCTTGTGAATAGCATAGGCTTTAGTGGATATTTTTAAAAAGACTTTATTCCTTGCATTAACAAAATATAACATTAATTAAATTTTTTTTTCTAAATAGTGTTAATGAATATTTTTTTATAAATAAATTGTATCTAAAAACATATCACGTATCACGGTGACCAGTTAAACTTTAGACTTTCATAATGTTTTACATAATTACGTGTTAAAATAAATATTAAAATAGGTTTTTGAAAAAGAAAAAAAATAATTTTGAATTTTTAAAAGTAGATATTTTTATATAAATTTTAATTTAATAAAACATTTAATATCTATGTATCTATATATAATTACAATATTTTTAATAATACCACATTTTAGTATTTTTAATACCATAAAACATAATCTATACTTCCTTGCCATGATATGTCCTTAGCACTAGCTAGCTGTCCTTCTACTTGATTTTCTCTGATGCAATTATTTAATAAGCTGGCTCCTGCAATTAATTAATAAGTTGGCAGTTAATTGGGAGATCGGGAAATATGGACGGATGTCAATCGAATATATTGAAGGCCTCAAATTCTTGCCATTGCTTCTGTTAAACCTTGGATTTGTTACTCACTTGCCACTTAACTCAAGGAAGTAAGGAAGGAACGTGGACACCTACCAAATGCAGCTCAATGACATTTACATTTAATTTTGATCGTGTCACCAGAACATCCCCTAATTATGTTTGTTAAATTTAATTTTTATTTGTAACTAATCATAATTAACATTAAATAATCTTAATCTTACTGTTATGGGTATGCAATAAAAAATCCCACAGTAGAGGGATAGGAGGTATAGCTTGTTATATTATAAAGAACGTTTATCCTCACATTCAACTTCATAAGATTGACCCTCTCAATCAGTGCATTTGGATAGAAATTTCAGACCAATGCTAAGAAGATGTATATAGCAATTTTCTATTTTGCACTTATTAATTCTACTTTCTATAAGAAAAACAATCTAGATAACAATTGTCCCTATACTAATTTAGAACAAAAGATTTATAGTTTGAAAAATAAAGGTAATATCTGTAATGATCCCAAGCCAATTTTTTTGCTTGAAACCACTAACTACCACTAATGTGTTTATTGATTATTTGATGTGCAGGTGGCTACTCATGTTTCGGCATTAGGGTTTGTTTCAGTTATTCAGACAAGGTTCATATAAGATCTACCCAATACATGGAAGATCACAACAATACTCAAGATATGGAAAACACAAGCATAGATCTGACCTTTATTATGAAAAAACATGAACCTGATACAATATAGAGCAGATATGGAATAGTCCTCAGATGGCTCCAACAGATAAACGATATGAGATACTACAAAATGCTCCTGACAATACAAAATAAGCCTCCAAAGGCTGAATACAATGTGAAAACCCAAGGTGCCAACAACAAGTGAACGCCCAACCCCCCTGGGTTGTTGGTACGTCCTGCCGGTACATCCTGTTGGATGATAAGGGACCAATATTTCGGCCTAGCTAAAGGAGATACCCAAAACGTGCCAAACTCTACCAAAATGTAGAACGCGACAAGGAAAATCCTCTCGGAAGTCTGAAGCTCAAACACTGAATCCTCCTCCTCTAATGGTTGAAAACCTAATACAGTCTACGCCCTTGTGAAGCCCTGGATAGCTCAATAATTCGTTTTGAAGGAAGGACACCTCCAAAACCTCTGAAACTCTCTAGGATGATAGATCAGGCTGTGATAACCCCTTAGGAGAAGTTTTAGGTCCAGATTCTAGGTAGAACTCCCTAGATCTGAAAAATACTGAATCACAAGACATCATCCTTGCCTCAAGGTCATCCCAATCTGTAACTGAAGATCTGTTGGTGATAACTCTTCAAGAAAACCTCTAAAACGATGGTCAAGGACCTGCAAATAGAACCCAAGTGGCGGAATACCCCCAAGCTCTCCTGATTAGCTGGATTGAACTCTTCTTCAAGATATGGTGCGCCCCTACTGAAAATCTCCGAACAATACGACCCTGCTGCTCTCCTGAATCGATAAGTGGATGTGTGATGAGTGTAGAATGGTGTGGGTGGAGTATTTCATCCCTGAGACCAAGCTTGGAACAAGGTGAGTGGATCTTTCACCACTGAGTTGTTCCCAAGGGTTTGTAACAACAAAACGCTCAAACGATATGCTCAAGAGAAATAACAAGCAATTACCAAAATCCAGAATGCCTAAGAGATGCGCCCTAGCCTTCTATTTATACTTTTTCTTCTATTTCCCTGTTCAGTTAAATTAACTCCTAGAGTTAACCCTAACTCAACCTCCAGCTCTTCTATTTCTTCATTGAATTATCTTTTAACTCTTTTTTCACCTTTTTATCTCAACTTAAGAATATAACCTTAGTTTGGTTGACCCTTCCCCTCAGTGTGATACTATGGCCTAGTGGGGACACCTAGACCACTAAGTCTTCCAAACCTCTTCATCAAGAGGTGGGGAACATTACAATATCCTCCTTATAGGAGACTTTAATGTTAGGCCTGCAACTAAACAGGTTATTCTTTTAAGCACTAATTCCAACCATAATCCTTTATGGCTATATAAGGACCTTGTTTTATCTAATAGCTACAAAAGAAGCTCTGAACACCTAATTGAGAATATGTTTGGTACTAAGTTGGTCAATCTCTCCATCTCTCAAGACCTAATAATTTGCAATGGAGTAATGAAATGGTCAAACTCCAACCAAATGACTTGTATTCGTGGGCTAAGTAGTAGTGTTGTAAATTATGTGATATATGATATCCATGTTTCCAACCAAATAACAATAATTGACCTTTTAAATGACCACGAGCCTCACTCTGATCATAAACCTTTAAACATAGAGTTCGGGATTAAGCGGCTTGCAAATGGGAAAGCTAAGGACATTGAAGGCTACCAAGATGAAATTTTTAAAATCAGAGGGAAAATCCTTATCCCTCACATACACAAGCTTTTCAATTTAGCATTCAAGCAGGGCTTCCTAAACCCTAGATGCAAAGCCTCATTGTTCCTATTTTTAAAAATGGGGATAGAAACATTCCCTCTAATTATAGGACCATTATGATTAGCCTGATTTTAGCCAAGATTTATGGAATTATTTTGGAAAATAAGAGTAGCCCGATTTTAGCCAAGATTTATGGAATTATTTTGGAAAAGAAGATTACCCTTTGGCTAGAAAGTCACAGTAAAAGAGCTAAAGAACAGGTCAGTTTTAGGAAATATCATTCAACTATGGACCATCATGTTACCTTTAGGATCATTGCAGAGGAGTTCCGCAATACTAAAACCAGTCTTTTTTGTTGTTTTGTTGACTTTAGAAAAGATTTTGACATGGTTCCTAAGAAAAACGTTTGGAATAGGTTGGAAGAGATAAAATTGTCTCTCGAGTTTAGGGCTGCTGAAATAAGGATGTATGAGAATGTTATTGCAAAGTTTAAAACAATGAGGGATGGTAAAAATAGATTAACTACAATATTAGAGTCAAACAAGGTTGTCCCTTGTCCCCTACCCTTTTTGGCATATGCATTGACAAGTTAGAAGATTTCTTGGAAAAAGAAGGTTGTGTCGGCCCTACTCTCACTGGTCTAGTCATCAATCTTCTTCTTTATGAAGATGATATCATTCTTATGGAAATGAGTCCCCATGATCTTGAAAACCAACTAAGAATCCTCAAGGGTTTTTTCTCCAATATGGGTATGACTGTTAAGAGTGATAAGACTAAGGTCATGATTATTAAATCGAATAAGATCCCTTATGACACATTTGTATATGACAACTACAATTTGGAGGAAGTGACTTCATACAAGTATATTGGAATTGATATTAACCACAAGCTCAATTGGAATTATAGCATTGAGAAAAGGATTATTGGGGGATGGAAAGAATATTATGGGCTTGAAAACAATTGTAATTCAACTAATCTTTGGAGTTGGGATAAGAAGAAAATCCTCTTTGAGACTCTTTTTACGCCTGCTATTCTTTATGGATCTGAGTTCTGGGGCTGTAGTATCTCTCATGAATCTTGGAGAAAGAGCAAATACAAAACAATTTTGTAACCTATAATCTAAAAATTAAAGTAAATGCACCCAATCCCATCCTCCTCTTAGAAACAAGTATCTCCCCCATTAAGAGAATGGCTATGACTAAATACCTAATGTATAAGAATGTTAGGGTCCTAACCTGCACATAGGTAGAATAGTATATTCAGATGTAATAAAGGTCAATATTAATAAGGTCTTTCAATAAAATAGAATAAGGCAGATGTAAGAAGACCTAATAGAAGCTCTTGCTTCTAGAAGGATCTTCCTCTATATGCTTCTTTTGATAGACACATTTAGTATAAATAGGAGTCGAGGGTATGAGAACCCTAACTTAGAGATTATTGTAATAGAGTGTTGCTTGACTGGAGGTTTCCCCCTTGAAGAGGCCCGTGAACATTGCTTTCTGAATCAAAGTGTTATTTATGTTGTTGTTCTTATATCATTTCTTTGTTATTGTGGAGATTATGCTTGTTATATTATTGTTATTCTGCCATTTCTAGCATTTTATTTCTGTTATGCATACTTTTTATATCTGGTATATTACAAGTGGTATCAGAGCACTTTCCTTGGAAGAAATTGTGGGTAATTGTTTTTCAAGGTAGAAACGTATTCTGGCGTCTTTAAGCCATAGAGATTTGTCATTACACGCATAAACCCGCGGCTGAGGGATTCATACACGCAGGAACTACAAGTGGCTCTTAAGCACACATTTGTTGGTCACCCTCGTAACCCCTGTTGGTATCCCTTCGAGTGGTAGTGCATCAGACAAAACCTGTGTATAGATGGGCCTAGATTTCTTGAAGCCCTCTTTAGATAAACTAATCGGCTTCCTGACTTCTATAGTGCCACCGAGAACAACACTCGGCAAGATACTCTCTAGTACCTGGGTAGTCGGGTAGTACAACTAAGGGTACAATCTATCCTCCTTAGTTAGTTCCCTGAGATATTGGGTCGAGTACTACTGTTGGACCCTGCACGTATATGAGAGAGATATAGCACAAGGCAAACCCTTGTCTGTAGAACCCTTGAATACATATCCCTTGGGGGACAGAAACATAAACAAATTAAAACAGACAAGATCTATTTTCGCGCAACTATGTTCGATTTTCCAAATCACTACACTTTTCTTCCTGGTTAATCATTTGGGGATTTCATCTCTGCAATATTTTTCAGACCAGAGTATAACACCGCAGGTGT
>ML780197.1:276033-307868 GCA_009831015.1 Picea engelmannii | reverse complement strand
TACAACAACAGTTACCAGAGCACCATTAAGATGGCACCTTTTGAGTTTCTTTATGGGCGACCGTGTCAGACACCGTTGAGTTGGGATCATCTTGAGGATAGGGTCCTGGTGGGACAAGAAGCGATCCAAGAAATGGAAGTGAAAATGAAAACCATAAGACAAAGGATTAAAGAAGTGCAGGATCGATAGAAGAGTTATGTCGATGCACACCGATTCGACCGTAGTTATGAGGTTGGTGATCGAGTCTTCTTGCGGGTTAAGCCGCATAAGAGTTCAATCAAGTTGGGAAAGGGAGCTAAACTCTCTCCTAGGTTCGTGGGACCTTTCGAGATTGTGGAGAGAAAGGGGCCCGTGGCCTATCGACTAGCCTTGCCTGATTCTTTGAGGCGTATGCACGATGTTTTTCATGTATCTATTTTGAGACATTATATTAGTGATCCTACACATGTGATTGACATGAGTTCCTTGGAGGTATCAGATGAGGGAGCGTTCACGGCTGAGCTGGTCTGCATCTTAGATCATCGCGTTCGACAGTTACGACGTCGAACGGTAGATCAGGTCAAGGTCCAGTGGGACAGTTATAGTCCACACTCGGTGATCTAGGAGGACGCATATGATATGTGCCAGCAGTTCCCATTTTTTTTTGATAGATAGACTTATGATACTGTTGTACTTTTATTTCGGAATTTATACTGAGAAACTTCAGGATGCAGTTTATACCAAGACGGGGTGTATGTAACATCCCACTCTTGTGCACTGAGAAAACTTATTCTTTGAGGACACTTGCTCGCAAGTGATCTGGACTTTTATGATGTTAAAACATTTATCCTTGATTATGATGCGTTATGATAGATGACATGATGTTTTACTTCTTTGACGTAGACAGGTGCTATTGACACAGTTTTATTGAGTGTGTAGGGTTTTGGAACTTGAGGATACAGAGGCATCGGTGGAACCCCTTGGACTAAGGATTGAGTCATGGAATGTGCTATTTGGGTTGATTTATTTACTGCGATATTTCATTGATTTGATGATATGATGTTGACATGTTCTAACACGATTGTTGATGATGCAGGCTGACGATATCTTGCCGACCAGACTCACATATGGAGTAAAGGGGCCACACATGATTTCCAGAGAGGTTGACGGAGAGGTGTGGATAACATCCCTACCACAACCTACTAGCACTCCCGCCATGGCTTGAACTGTAGGTTAACGATTACCTAGTTCGAGAGGATCCACGATGCCGTGAGGGAACACTGCGACAGTCGCTCACGATGATTCTAAGGGGCACGCAATAAGGCGAGGGCCTTATTTCTTAGATCCCTTAGTCTCCCACAAGTTCACCTGGCGGAGTGTTGACTCCAGGGGTTATAGATGTCTACCAATCAGTCAAGTTGGCAAGTGGCACCCTTAGAGCACGTGGTGCATCCTGAAGGGCATGTCGCGTGAAATAAACACAAGTTGGCGAGTGGCACCCTTGGAGCACGTGGTGCATCCTGAAGGGCAGGTCGCGCAAAAGAAACATAAGTTGGCGAGTGGCACCCTTGGAGCACATGGTGCGTCCTGAAGGCCACGTCGCGTTGATATTGATAAAGGAACAAACCTAGATGGCCCTAAGACATTTAACACATTAAGAAATTCTTAAGCTACTTCCCTATTTAAATGTCGCCTAGTTCAGAATCTAAGTCCCAAGTCTAAATCCTCTCAGGGTAAAAAATTTTCTAACCTTAAGAACAGACCCTATAAAAATAAAAATAAAAATTTAAACAAAAAAAAAACCACTTAGGTAATAGTTTTAGTCTTCATAAATTTTTGGGGTAAAATGAAGAGAGTAATAATTTAATTAAAAATACGTGGTTTTAAATTGTAAAGAAGAAACAAATTATTTAACTTGTGGAAGTATAAAAAGATTTTAAATTAATAATAATGGGAAAAGAGTAAATAGCGCAACTGCGATTTTGGCTCTAATAAAAAGGGGAAAGAAGGGGATAATAAAAATTAGGAAACTAAGGATTGGAGGAAACATAATAAAGGAAAGTTGGTAACTTATGGTAAAAAGAGAGGTCAACATAGTAAGGAATCTGCAATTAAGAACCTTCTAACTTGAGCTAATTTAGTAACTTCATTTTTAGGGAAATTATTTAAAACATGTAAGGGGATCTAGGAACACCTAGGAGAAAATTTAGGAGCAACTCTAGGTGGGTGAGGGAAATGAGTAAATTAATAATTTAAAGAAAATAATTACTTGAGGAAAGAGGGGGATGGAAGACACTTTTGTGAAGGAGAATATTTAGTATATTTTTATTAAAACTTAATTAAAATGTGATTTAGGGAAAGTTGGAGGTTGGAAAAAAATCTATAAAAGAAAGGGAAGATGAGGAAGAAATGGATCGACTGTTAGCGTAACATTACGTTTATGGATTTGTGACTTGACTGATTACTTGTGCAGAGTTGGGATATTCCAGCTCGGATAGGAGTGGTAGCTCGGCCTTGCGAGGCGAGCTGGGAAGCTAGACATACCATCTGGATAGGGTGTGGCCCCTTTGCGGCTTGGGGGGCTAAGGGGGAAGCAGAGTACCCCTAGCGATTGGCTGGGAGGTATCGGTGAGGTCTCGACGGTCGGAAAACGAGAATGGCACGGATTGCGCGAACGTCCTTCGAGGCAGGCGATAAGACAACGATATGCTCATTTATTTAGTAGAGTAGAATGCATAGTTATTTACTTCGGCGATTATAATTGTATTGTTGTAAAAAAGTTAATTCAGCTGTTGTAATTATATAAGGGATGGAACTAGAATAAATTATACTTCATCTATTGAATTTGTAGCATTAAAATGGCTACCGCTATGGTTGTCCTTGGCAGTTGATGTCCCATGCCTGATTAAGTGTTCCTTGCTGTAGCGTTTCATCTTTGATTTCCATCCAGAGGTTATGTGGATTGGATTGTCTCTGAGTGCTTTGTAGTCTTAACGGATTCATTTCGTTTATGCAACAGTAGCCCTGTGCTCCCCTTTGTAGTTGCTTTATACAAATACCAAAAAGGATCAACTGCATTGATGTAATTGAGGAAATTAAGTTCTCTTGTAAGGAATGCGTAGACATATTTTTACTCGTACTCTTGGTTTTAGTGGCCTATCCTTTAGGCTTTTGATTTTTAAGGCTTCAGCTCCCCTGTCAATCATCTTCCAGACCAATGATATTATTCATGGGCTGCGAACATGTTTTTTTTGGGTGTGTAGTTGTCTCAAGTAGCAACTTCTTGCATGATACTTAACTTTCATTTATCTGAAGGGAGATCGATTTTAGAGCCTCACTTTAGTTGAGACAATATCCTGAAATGCGGGTTGATAGCATGACGCAAGTCACCAGTTTTCATACATGTAAATAGGTTTTCTCTCATTTTCAGGGTGAACAATGAAAAACCAAGAGAAGTAGGCATAGAAGCTTATCCTCCAATCTCATTTCTGCTCTTGGTCGCTATCATGCCATTGGACAGTCTTTAGCAGATATTTTTGCAAGACCGGGGTGCCCTGTTATTGCACTCGACAATGAGTAAACCTCCATTGGTATGGTAATCATTTGTTCTTAAAGGTCATCCAAGAAAATCGTCACAACTCATATATTATAGCTCAACAAATTTTATAGAGAAAACCAACAGAAACACGCGTGTGAGATATATGGTGTTTACTTTTCATTATTACGGTTAAGTACGAATGCCATAAGAACCTAATTTAATCATGATGTGTCCTAGGAACCTTACATAGATAGAGAATGCAATATTGACAGAAGGTAAACTAAGCCTTAGAAAGGTATGATGCCTGCAAATTTCACCCAAGTTACGCGACTTGGAAGTGCGCAAGAATTGCTGGTTACCAGGTAAGGGAAAGCCGTGGACCATCTTGGTCTTCGTACCATTGAATAATCGAACCCTTTGACGCATTGTATGCATTGTGAATCGGCTAAATATGCCTTGACAGTTTGCACCGATTTCGGGCGTAATCTAATGGCAGTTCGAAAAATTTTAATTGTTATCCTTAATGGTTGATGGCTACAGTTTTCGTCGGATTGTCATATGGCAGTCAAAGACCCCCCTTTTTGCGGACAGTCTGTTATGTATGCTGGGTTACGAGATTTAATCGCTAGCACCATTACAGTATTTAAGAACAGAGTTTTAGCCACTGCCACCCCATTCTTTAACAGTGGCGTGGTTTTTTTTTTTATGACCAGTTAAATGCTTAATAATAAAAGTGGTGGCTACAACTGTAATCAATTTATCTAGCGTAACCACCTGGTGATTATAACAATATACAGATAAATAGGGAAACCAATTTTAAATCATTTTTAAAAAGTTCATTTTTAGTGATTTTCGTTTTACATTTATATATATATATATAAATTTTTTCGATTTACGATTTAAATGATAGTTAAATTTAGATAAATTTTATTGTTGCAATTTAAATAAATTTATTTGTTGTACCAATTGTTACTCTTATATAAACCATTGTTCCGATTTTACAATTTATCATAGTATTATGGTATGTTATTCATTTACATCTCCTTCTTTTGGGCTTTTCTATTTATCATTTATTATGTTTTCATTTAACATATATTATTATTAATATAGTATGGGACAAGGATAATAATTTATTATTAATATAGTATGGGACAAGGATTTGGTTAAAGGTCGATGATAAAAGTTTACAAGCATTTTGCTTTAGTTAGTTAAAGGTGAATGATAAAAGTTTACATGCATATTGCTTTAAGTTAGTTAAAGGTGAATGATAAAAAGCTTATGCCTTATGTTTTGTTAGTTATTGGTGTATGATGAAGAGGCTTTTAATGGAAAATAACTCTCTAAATGCAAAAGCTAGAAGGGGTGTATTATGAGTTGTAATTATTTTAGTCAGGTCTTTATAGAAAACTTCCAAGTTGAATAATTATAGTTATGGTTTTACAATGACTTGATGTATGTGTGACTACCTAAAAGGACCCGGAAGGTATATCACTTCCCATGCTCTGGATTTTATTTTATTGAATGATTGACATAGATTTAGTTTTTACGCATTGAGGATTTTTGTAGTAGATGGTGGATCTAGATATTTAGTTTTTATATAGTTATTTCTAATGGTGGCTTAAACTTACTTATTCTGGCGCCCATGATTATTTAAGAATTGAATGACATGTTTCCTGTTGAATGAGACTTGCGTGCAATGGAAGAATCATGTAATGTAATGCTTCATGTTAAATGCTACGGTAATGATTTCTTTTTATTATTAATTCATTGGCAAGGTTATGGTAATATAAATGTAATGTTGATTTATTTTATGGTAAGGTTATTGTAACTTCATTGCATTGGTAGCATACAAGGAGTAATGTGATTGGTGATTGATGTTTTAGTTGCAAGATTATTATAACATAAGATGTGAGGTTGTTGAGATAATGTTATTGTAATTTTATGGTATATGTAACATATAGGATGTATTGAGATTGTTAATTAATTTCAGGGTTAGTACTATAATTGAAATTGTCCAAACTCACAATTGTATGATATCAGACTCTTCGATTTGATAAAGCTAGTTGCTCTGTATATAAGTCTGTGTGTGTGATTATTTTTGTGTAAAGAATCCAGTGCCGTATCAAGAGTCTCGGGCCATTTAAAGGTAGGGTTTCCACTCTTGCGACACACCTCTAAGGTTGTATCAGTAGTCTTGGGCTCTTTAAAGGCAGAGTTCCCACCACTACGACCTCCTGACAGAGATTGCTAGTTACTGCCTAAGCAGTCGGCCAGGAGCCTATCTAACATTCTCTCTCTCTGGAGCAGAGAACTAAGATTAAACGCCCTGCTTTCCTGTGCAGAAATAGTAAAATATACTACTATGGATTCTTCCATCTGTGTTCGAACTGTACATAACACAGTATGTCGTTTAATGCTTGCAGTTACTTGTTGTGCGCCTTATGTCTTCTGGTGGCGACATAGAGTCAAGTATGTCTATTCCTTTTTACACGCGCGCACACACCTTAAACAAAAAAAACATTGCACCTATTAAAGAGTTGTTGTCGTATCGAGGAGGCCGTTACAAGATGCTTCTTTTGATAGACATATTTAGTATAAATAGGAGTCGAGGGTATGTGAACCCTATCTTGGATATTATTGTAATAGAGCGTTGCTCGATTTGAGGTTTCCCCCTCGAAGAGGCCCGTGAACATTTATTTCTGAATCAAAGTGTTATTTCTGTTGTTGTTCTTATATCATTTCTGTGTTATTGTGGAGATTATCCTAGTTATATTACTGTTATTTTTCCACTTCTAGCATTTTATTTCTATTCTGCATACTTTTTATATCTAGTATATTACAAAGAACAAGTTAAACAACATGGAAGACAAGAGGCTTCCTAAAATTACTTCAAAATCAAGTCATAACCACCATCGACTCAAGCAAGGTTGGCATAAAGATTCTCGGTCTTGGCTAAACTATTGGGGAATCATGGAAGATACAATTTTTCATAATAAAGATACTATTAAAAAAAAACGTCAAATCAAAATTTAAGGTGAAAATGTGGTGTGATAAAGAGTTAGAGGAAAAAAGGAAATTAAGGTATTATAAGGATGTAATCAACACTAATCTAGAAGATCAAAATTATGTATTTGTTTTTCTAAGTGTAAAGAAAAGAAATAATCATTTCTAATATAAGAAAAAAATCTCACAAGCTCCATAGTGAAACTGGGCGTTGGTCAGTTCCTAAAATGTCGTGGCATGAAAGAGTGTGTCACCTTTGTGACACTAATAAGTTTGAATATGTAAAACACTTTCTCTTAGATTGTCCATCCTATACCCATATCATATCTCATTTTCCAGATATTTGTCACACTACCAACCTTCTTAACCTCTTAACTCAACACAATTGTGGTGATCTTGGAAAGCTTCTCTTAATCCTTTTCGAGCACAGAAACAAAATTCTAAAGAATCGAAAGTAATCACTTACCGTCTTAAGGTCTTATAGACTAATTCGGCCTTAGTGGATGTTAATCATCATCATCATCATCATCATCATCATCAATTGGGTGTTCATTTTAAAAATAAATTTGTTTTATAAATTAGAACAATAAAAGTTTATATATTTATAAAATAAATATTTTAGATAATAATTAGTTAAGTAAATCATTATTATTTAACTATTAAAAAACATATACTTATTTAGTTGAACTTATATAATAAGTTGTATTAATAATAATAATTAAACAATTTAAATTACTATAAAATAATTATTAATTTGATAGTTAAAATTAATTGAACTTATTTAAATTTAAAGAAAGGATATCTATCAAAGTTATCCTCAGTGGTGGAGTGTACTATTAAGACATTCTGTTATGTTAAGTGTTTGGTTCAAAACCCTCCACTATCCTTGTAGAATTCATTAAAATTCATTTTTTTTTAAATAGGCAAGCAAATATAGCAACTTAAACATAGTTTACAAATCAGATCTTCTTTAAGTATATCTACATATTTTGAAAATTTTAATTATCAAATAAATAGAATATGTATTTTGAAAATTATATATATATACACTCTCCATCCAATGTAAGTGGTAATATATGTTGGTTGGATTTCGTAGTTTGCATGCATCTTAACAATTAATGCTTAAATTTAATATGCAACAATGCAATATACAAATTGTATTTCTATGTTTTAATAATAAAATTTGATTTCAGTTGCTAAGAAGACATGGACAGATATTAAGGTCAATTAATCCACATAAGAGATAAGGGTCTAAGAGAATGCCTAAGTGGGGGTCCAAGGGGGAATTACCCATGTATATTGATTCAACCCATTTTCCTAAATATTCTATTGGTATATGAACCTTATAATTTTTTATTGAGTGTTCCTTAATCCAACCATGCAATGCATGTAAGAGGATGAGTGCGAGAAATCACATCCCATAGTTATTGGCCACATGGGGAATGAGTACAAAAAAATTGGGGAAGTGTGTGAGTCAAGAAAGAGAAGCCAAAGGGAGAAGATTCATATTGTTGGGACAACAATTTTTAGAGAGTCAAGTTTTGTGCATGAGAAGAAAGTAGAGAGAAATAAAGAGAGCTTGGATCTCGAACAACCATGGAGGGTGAATTATAGACCTTACTTGAGTGTTTTTGGAGAATTTTGTAGATGGATATTGAAGAGCTAGGTCGTCAGCCTAAAGAGTGAACTCTTATGCAAGTTGAACTATAACAACACGTGCTTATTGTTGTTTGTTGGTAGTTTTTCCTAGAATCAAGTTCTTAGGAGTTCCCAGATGAGAGATTCCTAGTTACTTGTTCTACATAGAATTTTATAAATGAATGAAACACCCAAGGGACTGAGATTGAGGAAGGGGTACATTCCTTTGGTTGGGAATGTAAAGCGGAAGAGAGATGGTGGAAAATTGGGATAAATGTAGGAGAATATCACTCGGTTTTGATTTTTTTGAATTGTGAGTGGACAATGAGAGACCACACTCTTTTTTCAATTACTAGCCTTATCTCAGGGGTGACTGGATGTTGAGATTTGAAATGGTTAGTATATGGCAGGGCAGAACATTCGCCCCAAGCAATTTGTTGAACAACTATTTATAAAAGACAAGTTTTTTATCATGCTTCTATTTTTATTTATGAGCTAAATTGTTGTTCATGAACTCTGCGTACTTGATAATAATTTATATACTATTGTAATGAGTTTTTAGTTGCATTTCATGTTCATTTTAACATGTTGTAGATGCATTAAATTAATGGTGACAAACATTAGCTAAATCTCATTGTAATTTGTAGTTGGAAGCTACAAGAATTGAATTAGCTGTAAAACTTTTAATTTATGAGTTATTCCACACCATTATGTCTCTCAGTTGGGTTGGTGGATGTTACATTATGGTATAAGAGATTATGGGTCAAACAACAGTCTTGTATGGGCTTGAACCAATGTGAGTTTAACTAATTTGTTGTTGCAGACTTTTTTCTGTTTGAGTTTGGGGAAAAATGGATAAACATTAGAGTGAATTCCCCAAATTTGTGAGAAAAAATAGAGTTTAAATTACTCATGAATGTATAAGATAAGTTTGATGTAGTACATATGCAAAGTTGCAATCTTAAATTTGATCTAGAAGGTCGAATTTTAAGTTTTAATGGTTGTTGCAGTGTTGAACAAAGTTAGAAGAATCGACGCTCGAGATTTGTTTTGATCTCAAGATAGAAGGTTGAGATTCATCATCATAAATTAAAAAACTCATAAGGTTTCAGTCGTTTGAAAGGTTGAGTAGATTGACGGCTAGGATTCATTTTTTTCCATTTTGAAGTTGAAATAGATCGACGACCGAGATTGATTTTTTACTATTTTGGAAATGGATCAAATCAATGGTATGGATTCATTTTTTGTTTTTTGGGAGGTTTGGGACGATCAATGACTAGGAATCAATTCATAGGTTTGTGAAGTGGAGCCAATTGACGGTTAATATCATCTTTTCTTGAAAATCAGCGACCTCAGACTGATCGAGATTTGATTGAAAATTTTCTAAGTGTTGAAGTTGGCAAAGGAAAATCATTGGTGACCAACAGTCAGGTCAGAAAATTCGACTAAGTGTTTTTATTTTCCAACATAAATCGTCGATGGTCAGGACTCAGCCGATACAATGAATTGTTTCAATCAAGTAACATAAGTCGACGATGGTCAACGGGTCTATGATTGGGCATCAGTCGATTCAACGTGTTGTCCGGTCAAACAAGAGAAACGACCAATGGTCGATTGCAAAAAAATGGTGATGATGTGTCATGCCACGTTAGCATCCACATGTTATGTCAATTTAACATCCACGTGTTGTGCCACGTCAACCAAATTGACACCTCAGGAGGATGTTTCATTCCAGGTCAACATCGACATGTCATGCCACATCAGTAGTTTCCATGTCAACACAGAAGTAGTTGATGGCTTATGGCTGGGTCAGGTGGTTTAACAATTTCTTACAAGTGGTTTCCAAGGGAAATGACTGACGACCGATGGGTCGATGGTGAGGCGTTGGCCATATTGGTAAGGAATTTCATTTTCGAATGAAAATTATTGATGACTTACGACCAATGGTTAGGAAGGATGATTTATCATGGTGTTGTGAATTCATTGTCAAGGGATTAGGCCGATGGCTTACGGTAGGGTATCTAGCTTGGGAAAAATGTTGGTGACCAACAGTCGGGTCAGCAAATTCAACTAAGTGTTTTTATTTTCCAACATAAATCGTCAATGGTCAGGAATCAACCAATACAATGAATTGTTTCAATCAAGTAACAAAAGTTGACGATGGTTAATGGGTCTATGATTGCGTGTTAGCCGATTCGGCGTGTTGTTTGGTCAAACAAGAGAAACGACCAATGGTCGATTGCAAAAAAAGGGTGATGATGTGTCATGCCACGTTAGCATCCACATGTCATGTCAATTTAACATCCAGGTGTTGTGCCATGTCAACCAAATTGACACCTCAAGAGGATGTTTCATTCCATGTCAACATCGACATGTCATGCCAGATCAGTAGTTTCCATGTCAACACAGAAGTAGTTGATGGCTTATGGTTGGGTCAGGCAGTTTAACAATTTGTTACAAGTGGTTTCCAAGGGAAATGACCGATGACCGATGGGTCAATGGTGAGGCATTGGCCATATTGGTAAGGAATTTCATTTTCGAATGAAAATTATCGATGACTTATGACCAATGATTAGGAAGGATGATTTAGCATGGTGTTGTGAATTCATTGTCAAGGGATTAGGCCAATGGCCTACGGTAGGGTCTGTAGGTTGGGAAAAATGTTGTGCATGCCCAAAGTAGAATGTCGATGGTTGATGGTGGATAAAGTCAGATCAACGACTCATATTTCATACTATTTGAGATCAATGACTTAGATTTACGAGTAGGTAACACAATAAAACAATCAATTTTATTTGAAAATTTGTGGTTTTTGAAGGTCATTAACTTGCGAGGCAATTTTGAGGCCCTAAACGACGTTTTTAGCCAGTCAAAATTGACAAAAATAAAGTGTACCAAGGTGCACTTCGTCTCTATAGATAAAACAAAATAATTCATATAGAGCTATCTAATGAGTTATTACAGATGAAAAATAAAGCTCATATGAGAAATTTACATCCAAAATAGTACAGGTAAAATTTGAAACCGGATTTCTTCCAGAAGTAATAACTCTTTGCTCAGAAGTCTGTTTAGGGCACAAGAGTAGTCTATGGAAAATTTATGAACCATAGAAAACAACCATGAATCCATATTTAGAATATGTGTATGTTAAAATGTGCAGGAAGAGAAAGAAAACACCAATAAATAGTCAAAACGTCTCTGGAACATAACTTTGAGCTCGGAGCTGAGAATTAAGTAAACAAATAGTCATTGGAAAAATATTGAGGAGTAGAATACATATTTCCACTCATAATTTTGAATTTTGTACTAAAATTTCTCAGAAAATAATAAAATATATTATGTAGTAGTAAAAGAGTGGAAATTGAAACTTATAAATGTTCTAACTTTTTTCTTCGAACTCAGATTGAGTCATGAGTACATCAGTTGGAAAGTTGTTTAAGAGATGAATGCATATAAAGAATCATATTTTTATTTGGTGCATTTTGTCTTTCATAAATTGGGATAAAGAGTAACATATATTCTAATTGATGAAATGTTTTATGTTATGCATGTTCTAACATTAATCATTACATGCACATTTCTTGTAGAATTAGAGGTAGAAGAAAGTGACTTTGGTTCTTATATGAGTATTGGAGTTATGAATGATGCTGAGGTGTCATATATCCATGAGGAAGAGTTCATAAGTATGCATGGAAGTATGGGTAGTGTTGAGACAATGTAAAATGGAAGAAAGGAATGGCATGCACATGTAACTATGAGAAGTATGTATAGAGAAGTGCCTAGTTATAGAGATGATAATGAAAGGATTATGAAGTGTCATGAAGAGATACTTCAGATCTTAAATACGTTTCGTAACAGAGTCAACAAATATTCTAGCACCAGGAAAGTTGTTAGTTCTATACACGTGACAACATCCAGATCTCAAATAAAAAAGGATGATCATCAAAATTATAGGAATTAAAGAAGCATGAACAAGTGTCGTCATTCTCCAAGGAAATCCACCAGAATAAATCATGCATGTTTATGGACATGGGGCATCCCATGTGTGTTTCCTATTAGGAGGAAAAGGATAAGGCCTGAGGTAGACATCTTGCAAGGAGAACTCCAAAAAATCAAGCCACCAACTTTCAATGTTAAGCACAGGAAAGGGGAAAAGGTCGAACCTTGACTATTGTAAATGAAGAAATATTTTGAGTTTCATGATTACCCCTCAAGGGTATAATATAGAATTGCAACCTACCACTTGCAAGGAAAGGCATCCATGTGGTGGGATAATCTTTTAAGCAAGTGAAGAAACTTCATGAGAAGTGAATCTCGTGGAGTCAGTTAAAAGGATATTTTGAAGAGAAATATTTGTATGAGCATTACTATGAAAGGAAGATGAAAGAGTTATTTGAACTCAAGTTAGGAAGCATGAAAATGGACGAATATGAGAATTGATTCTTTGAATTTATGAAATATGTTGACTTCATAGAATATGAGAATGTCAAAATCAAAAGGTTTTGAAGTTGGTTATACTCCTTATATAGTGAAAAGATTCAGTATGATAACCCCAAAACATTTGAGGAAACCATAAGTAGAGAAAGGAATATTTATGAATAGAATTGAGGAAGACAAGTTTTCCAAAATCCTTGGAATGACAAGATGAAGGAAAAAAGAATAAAATAAGAAAAGGTTTAAAGCCACCCTTTTTCAAGAACAACACCCCAACAAATTAGAAAGGAATTTGAAGCCAAAATGAGCACAAGACTGCAAATTCATTTGGGAAAAGGCCGAGGCAACAACCTGTAAAATATTGGGGATGTTAGAGAAATCACTTATATAGGGACTTTTCTCACAAAAGAGAAAGAATTTGGACTATTCAAAACATTCAAGAGGATGAAATAGTGAAAATATGGGAGGAAACATGCCAAAGTTTTATGCATCCTTGGACAACAAGCACATTGAATATCAATCCCCCATGATTGAAGTGGAATGTAATATTGATAAACCCCAAATCAATTTTAATTGATTTTATAACTAACCATAGTTACATAAATTCTAACATTGTTGAAATGTTTCACTTGCAAAGGAGTAAGCATCATAAATCATGGTTATTTCCGTAACCCACATAGGCTAAGGGGAAATTCAATGAGTTGGTTAAAGATTGTAAAATATATATGAATGTATTTAGCACAAACTTAGATGTGAAAATTATACCATTGGGTTGATATCACTATCTAATTGGCATGGGCTGGTTGGAAAAAGATCATGTTGTCCTAGATTGTTACAACAAGTCAATCACAAGTCTTGACGAAGAAGGGAAACAAGGAAAGATTTAGGGCATTCGAAGAGGTGCAGCTATTAAAGAGATTTCATCTATGGAGTTGAAGAAGCGTTTCAGGAAGGGATGCCATATTTTTGTAGCCCATATGGAAGAGAAAACCTAAGATAACGTGGAAAACGTTAACGACCATCCAGTCTTGAGTGATTTTGAGGATGTTTTTAGACAAATCTCGAGATTTCCACCAAAGAGAGATGTTGATTTCTATATTGATTTGGTGCTAGGAAGTGCCCCAATGTCCAAGACACCTTATAGAATGGGAAAACCATAATTTAAAGAATTGCATATTTAAACTAGAAATTTTTAAAGAAGGGGTATATATGTCCATGTGTGTTTCCTTGGGGATCCCTGGTTATTTTTGTGAGAAGAAATATGAAACCCTAAGGCCTTGTATTTATTTTTGACAACTGAATAAGGCCACAATAAAGAACAAATATCCTTTTCCAAGAATTGATGACTTATTTAATGAGTTGAAAGAAGCACAAATCTTTTCCAATATTGACTTGAGATCATGTTATCATCAAGTGAGGATAAAGGAATAATACATCATCAAGACAACATTTAGGAAAATATATGGGTATTATAAATTCATGGTAGTACCATTTGGACTATTAAATGCCCCATCAATTTTTATGTCCTTAATGAATGGAGTATTTAGGGAGTACTTGTACAAGTTTGTAATTGTTTTCCTAATTGATAGACTCATCTACTCTGAATCATAAGAGGAACATGAGAAACATTAAGAATGGTGTTGCAAGTTTTGAGAGAGCATATATTGTATGCTAAGCTAAGTAAATGCATATTTTACCAAAAGAATATTCACTACTTGGGGCATATCATTTCCGTAGAGGGGATAGTAGTTGATCCTGAGAAGATAGAGGCCACTAGAGGATGGTCATCACCAAGAAATGTCATAGAGGTTAGATCATTCATGGGTATTATCGGTTATTACCAAAGATTCATAAAAAGATTCTCAAAGATTGCAAGTTGAATCACTCCTTTGCAAAATAAGGGAGTGAAGTTTGAATGGACTTCAGGATCAATATTTTGGTTTGTGAAGAAATGCATGCAAGGAATAGCTTGGTGGATTCATTAGTAAAACATACCGTGTGGTATGTTATGAGCCCAAAAAATTAAAATAACATGAGAAGAATTATTCTACCCATGATCTAGAGTCAGAAGAATTTGTACATGCGCTAAAAATGTAGAGACATTACCTCATGGACTAGAAATTTTAACTAAGGGCAAACCACTATGATTTGAAGTATTTTTTTGGACAACCAACATTACATGTTAGAAAAACAAGATGGATGGAATTTCTGAGTGAATACAACCTTGAAATTAAGCATAAAAAGGAAAAATAAAATCAAGTGCATGATGCACTTAGTAGGAGGGATAATCAAGTGCATGTTGGAACCATTACCATGTACATGACCGATCCAAAATATACAATTATTGAAGTTGAAAATTCAGATCAACAATATGTGAACATAAAAGAAAAATTATAACAAGGTAATTTTTAGATGAAACTTAATCTTTATAAGTTGAAAGAAGATGAAATTCTCATGTACAAAAACAAAGAATATGTGTCGAATTCTAATGAGAAAAAAAATGTAGTGTTGAAGTAAATGCACAACGTTCCATATGCAGGGCACCCAAGATATTAGAAAAAAATTGCAGTTGTGAGAAGCCAATACATTTGGCTATGAATGAAGAAAGAAGTGGCTAATTACATATTTGTATATCTAGAATGTTAGAAGGAAAGGAAAAACCATAGGAATATATTGGGGTTATTGTAGTCATTTCTCATTCCAAAATGGAAGTGGGAAGTTGTCACAATTGATTTCATTACTAAGCTACCAAAAATAATGAAGAAACTTTATTCCATCATGGTGGTGGTGGATAAATGAACTAAAAAAATGAATTTTATCCGAGTGAAGATTACATACAAGGAAACAAATATTGCATAAATCCATATGAAATAAGTTTCTAGACTGCATGGAGTTCCTAAGGAGATAGTTTTAGACATAGATCCAAAGTTTACTTCAAATTTTTGGAAGGGTTTGTTCAAAGGCTCTGGGACAAATCTATATCTCAGTACAATGTATCAACCAAAGTATGATGGGAAAACAAAGAGGACTAACATAATAATTGAAGAAATCCTTCAAATGTATGTAATGGATAAACCATCCAAGTGGGAATATTATATTCATTTAGTTTAATTTTTCTACAAGAATGGATATCAGAAATCACTAAAAATGAATCAATTTGAATCATTGTATGAAATAAAGTGTAACAAACCAGTGAGTTGGGATAATCCAACAAAGAGAGTACTTGTTGAACTCGATTTTTTAAAGGAAATGGAAGAGAACATGAAAAATATCAAGGATAATTTAAAGTTTTTCCAGGACAGGTAGAAACGTTATGTTGACAAGAATAGAGTGTTTAGAGATTTTAAAGTGGGTGAACACATGTTCTTAAAAGTGAAGGAGAAGAAAAGTTCATTCAGATTCAGTAGTTTCCCAAAGTTGTTAGCGATATATTGTGGACCTTTTGAAATATTATAAAATATAGGGCTAGTTACATACATCATAACATTGCATATGTCTTTTCTAACCCTATAATTCATAGTATCACCTGGTGATTAGAATTTTTTCCTCTAGTCATATTTTATTGTAAATAATATTTTATTCTTCAAATGATTTACAAAAATAAAAACAAAAACAAAAACAAAGGAAAATAAAAACAAAAAAAATAAGCAAAAACAAAAGGAAAAGGAAAAGAAAAGAGAAAACATAAAAATAGAAAAAATTAAAACACGGTATAAAAATAAAAAATATATATAAAATATAAAACCCCATGAAAAATTAATTTGGTTTGACTCATACTGTATAATCATGATCAATCCTTTTAAATTTATGTTGATAGGTTAGTGAATAAATTTGGTGAAACACTTTAATATTGGAAAAATTACCTAGGTTAGAGTAATAATTAATCAAACACTCTAAGATGGATTAATAAGTTAGTTGTTTAGGTTAGGAGTTAGGTTACTGATGTTTATTTTAATAAAAGTTGAAAAGGGATTGTTAAAATGCCCTTTTATTTGAGTAAATTTTGATGTTTTTAACTTACGAAATAAGACCTTGGTGAAAAAATGAGAAAGGGTGATCTTAGCGCTACCCATTGTATGATTTTATCCTAAGTTTTATTATGGATAAGACTCTTTGTCCTGTTGCAACTAAAATCTGCAAAATTTTCATCGGAAACATCTAACAACACCCAGAACAACGACCCTCATTGCATTTAGGACACCCACACCCCCCGACCTTTTTGTATTTAACGATGGGGTGGTCTGGAAAAGTGGCTTCCCCCGCACTGGCCCCACCTAACGTGTCACCCTCTCAGCATTTTAGACACCCCAGTCAAATCCACTTACCACCTACCCCACCCTCTGAAATCCTACCAAACCACCTACCCAATACCGCCCACCTCACTCTGCCACCGTACCCCACTTTCACCTATCCCACGTCACACCCCACATACATGTTATCCAATCAATACCCTCCCCATGAATGCTAATCACCCCATCATCACCCCAATCCATAATGGACACCTTTGTTGCACTGTAAAACCTCGTTCCTTAACCACTCTAACACTATTTGCAGATCCATACACTTTCGACACCATGCCAAATCCATATTTCAAAACAACTGCCACCAAATTTGGCTATCGACGGACGTAATTAACCTAGGTAATTACAGTCCTCCATTAATTCATCTCAAAAATCTATTATTCATGGCTCCCAAATCCAAATCCTCTAAGACGTTTGAGAATCTGATCTTTCCCCCTCCCATCGACCTGGATCATATTCCCCTCACAGATAAGGACTACAAGATTACAGAGTCAAAGTGTGAATTTGACTTATTCAAATTACACTTATGGTTAAAGGATATATTCTTGGATCAAAGCTACGAAATTGGACTCTAGGATTCCAATTTTCCTCTGTACATGTTCCCTTCGACTTTCCACTTCTCGAAATTCTCCCTAAAATTCCAAGCCCATTATTTTCTCGGCCAAAGGGCCATAGTTTCCTCTTCTGGAAAAACCCTATTCACCATTACCCGTGAATCCATTAATCAGATGCTACATATCCCAAAAATTGACTATGCAATCCCTTTTTTTGTCGAATCCCCAGACGACCTCTACTAGAAGCTCTCTTTCTCCCAAAGAGCCCAGATTTTCAAAATCTTTCTTCCAAAAGATGCCTAGTTGCCCAAGAAAAACCCTCCCTATCCATCTTCCATCTTCTCTGTCAGGGGAAACCAGATTATTTGTATCCTCTATTACCTATTAGGATACTTTTCAGATGAATGGGTAAATAAACCTATCTTATCTTTTCTGTCCATTTTTTCCATTGAAGAAAAAGCCACAGTTCAATTTGATTTCAGTTATTTGTTGAGTGATAACATACATGATTATCTTTTCAGGTTTTCAATAGAAGGAATGTTCAGATATTCCTCAGTGCTGGTGTATATATTATTTTATTTTTATGTTTCCATGTGCTTTTCAAAAATTGGATCAAGAAGGAAACCCACAGTCAATGACTTCATAGACATCACTAGTGAGGAAAAATTCAACTGAATTTAGCTTCAAGGATTTCATTGACCAATTTTATCATGAAGTGGTTGCCATGCTCAGCAACTAAACAGATCCAAGAATCAATGAAGAAGTTTGAAAAATCTTTCACCTTTATGATCTAACTAAAACATGAGATTGGTATCTATACCAAAACCACACTCAAGTAAGAGTGTATGGGTGTGAGCTGCCACCCTACATACTACCAAAATATATCCCTGTAAGGATATTTGCATTGGAATACATTAGGCATATGGTGAACTCTGATGATATCCATTTTTTTCAGTTAAGAAGAAAAAACAACTCAGAATCAAGACCCAAATTGGGTCTTTCATATGCAACATCAGAGCTACAAGAGAAGAGGCAAACAACCTACTGAAAGAGATGAGTTTCACATGGAATTATGACCCATTTGGTGTCATCTCAGAGCTCAGGTTCAAATAAAAGAGCACCCCTTATGCTCACATACATAATCCATAGGTGGAAAAATATATGAATCAAACAAATTTTCAAGAGAACACATTGTTGGAAACAAAAGAATAACATCCCCTTGTCACTTCTTCACACACCAACACACCTCAAATAAAAACAAAAAAGAGAGAAAGGAAAGAAGTTTCCCCTTCAGTCACACAGGTGTCAGCTAAAGACTTCCAAGTCTAGTGAAAAGGGCCAAAACTAGTACCACACCAGATGTGCTCAGAGAAGGATAAATGCAGTCCACCATAGTCATGGAGGAACCACATTCCTCAAAATTTTTAGATAGTCAATTTATAGTTTCCACGTCTTCATATAAAAAACAAACAGACACTACTCTGTCAGTTCAATCATCTCATGAGAAAAAAAGGTCAAATATCTTTGACAAGTACAAAGAGATCAAGCAAAGGAATGAACTCCTAAATAACAACACATATGCTCAGTACTGGAAGTAGACCTCCACTTGTCAACATAGACTATTGTCATCATTTGACACAGAGAAAGGAAGAATGCAAATGACATTCCCACAAGCATAAGTTACTCATCCCATGACAATTGTTGATTACAAGAAGACTTCTTTTGAGTTTGATGTGAAGGAGGTCTATCCAGTGGACCAAATGGACATGCACATGAAAAGAGGGGATATTATATTCTCTACCTTGAAAAACACCTCATTGAATGCTTCAAAATTGCAAGTGTCTCTAAATAACATCCATTCCCAATTGAATCTAGACAAAATCCCCTCTTTGGCCAAGGACAATAAGATCAAATCACTAGAAGAGTTGGTGTTAAATATTTGGTATAACCCATCGAATATCAAGGAAGCTGAGTAATTATTGAATAAGAATAATGTTGATATAACATCCTTGAGAAAGAAACTGAAACTTCCAACTACTGAAGATTCACAAGAAAAAGAGGTGGTTGAAACTGAAGGCCCCAAAGAAGAAATGATGAAGATTATCATGGAAAGCAATGCATAGATAAGAGAGATGGAGGAAGAAATGGATAAATTGATAAATGAGAAAGAACATAATGTACATATGGAGATTAACCCACTAGAGGCAGTCCCTCTGATAGGAATTAGAACAAAATAAGGAGTTACATCAGTAGAGATTCCATCAACCATTCCACTGCAAGGTCCAGATGCATCTAAGAAACTTGTGAAGTCTATGGAAGACATGTCCCTTCAAGGGGAGGAGATCATAAAAATACAAGAAGAATTAAAAAACCTCCAAGAGCTGAAGTCTATGTTCCAGACCAACCACCATGCAAAAATGCATAAGTCTCACGGACTTAGTCAACAACTACAATAGTTACAAAAACAGACTATCATGGAAAAGGCCTTATCTGAAGCCAAGGAAAACATCTGGGTGGATATCAACAGGTCCATGGTAGAAATATGGCCATTCATACAGATCATCTTTGAAAAACATGAATTGGTGCGGAAGGACAGAGAAGCAATTGGGAAAATCAAAGAAGAGCTAGGAGAAAGACCTGCAGAGGCCACTGAACTCATCAAATTCCTAAAATCCAAAAACAAGCGGGAGTTAGTAGAAATGGAGATTGAAGACATGAAATAGACCATCCTTCAGGTCAAGAAGGTTCTGACCAAGAAAGGATTGATTCTACAGCTAGAGGAAAAGGCTCAGGTGATGGACAATGGAGTTCAAATATTTTTCAGTAAGATTGAGGTACTACACAAGAAAGGTCTCCCTGGACTATTAGTACTCAATGAAAATCTAATCACTCTGTTAGATTAAAAACAAAAGATCGGTGTAGTGGAAAAGGACAGTTTTAAGTTTGCAGGTATACAGGGAAACATTACTAGTAAATATTTCCTAGACACAGTACAGTTGGACCTGAGCATCCAGCATGAGATAAAACATATTTTCATCACCAAAACCACTTTTTCCATGTATATTGAGATGGACGAGATATACAAAAATTTACTCAAGGTTTCCATCCCTAGTAAAAAAAGATGGGAAGATCTATGTTCTTTACTTGAGTAAAGATAATTTTGAGGTTCGAGTCAGCATGGAGTAGTCAGCGAAGTCAAAGATATGAGTCACCAACTACTTCCACAAAATCAGTATCAAGGATCCGAATAGATCAACATAATTCATATATTTTGTAATATTATATCTAATTAGCTAGATATTTCCTCCATAATATCCTAGTCATTTATGACAGGATTTGATGTAAATAATTTTATAAATACTTCTTCCTTCAAAGTATTGAGGGTTGAGTTTTGCACCCATGAGCTATTGTGTAACTTTTTCAAAAGGATCAACCAGTAATAAAACAGGTTTGTTCACAATATTCTTGTGGCAGATTGTTGGTGATGTTTCTCTCTCTTTGTTGAATGTTTTCTTATTATTTTTTATCATTTATGTATTTGAAATTATAATCATTAAAAGGAAATAAATAGAACAAAATGTATCTTGTATATGTTGTCTCTGGCCTTTTAATAGTCTATATTTTTTCATCTAAAATTGAATAAGGTGATTCTTAACTTCTCCTTTGATTAGTGGACTCTCATGTATTTTATGTCTTGTTCACCCTATTTAATATGAATATATCCAACAATTTTACTTCCTTACCCTGTGAAGAAAACCTCATAAAAAGATGAATCTAATCCTCATCTTTAATACAGACCCCATAGCCCAATGGAAAATTAATGCATTCTTTTAGCCAACTATTACAAACAAACACACAAATTTGGACTATCATAACTAGCCTAACATTTAAAAAACTTAAACAAATCTAAATCTTACATAGAGATCCCTCTTTGAAGATGGCAGGGCTAGATCCCAGCTTCAAAAGTGGTTTTTATAGTCACCTCTGTCAATTTATTCTACAGTTCGACAACCTCTAGGAATTACAGAGTGCTAACATAGTGGCGACCATACTCAGGACTGAAAAAAATTTCCAACTTTATGACTTGTCTTCCCTAGATAAGAAACATTTATTTCTGAAAAATCAAAGATCTAAATTTGAAGAGATAAATTTTCGTAGGGTGTTAAAATTTGTAAAAAACTAATTATGTTTCTAAAAGTTTAAGTTCTGGCTCCAAAACGAATTCATACCAGATCTCACCCGGATCCAAAACCTGTAAAAGTAGTACATAATCCAGAAAAATTAATCAAAAAAGGAAGTACAAGAGAAAGTCAAGGGAGTAGTAGTCTTTTTCCTAGGGACACCTCTCTTCCATAGAAGTTTGTCACAATCCAAGACATCTAGTTTGATCTACCTTTTGAGCATAGTGTTTCCAAAACCAAATATGATAGATTTTTCGATGAAACGGTTCTAGATCAAGCCATACTCCAACCTATAACCCATGAAAGACACTCTCTTGGAGTAGATCTTGATCAGAAAATCCTTCAAGACTTTGAGAAATTACAAGATCTAGCATCAAACTTTGATCAAGCTTTACACAAAGCCTACATTCAACATTTTGTTGAACTTTCTTCCCTTTCCTCTACATTTTCTATTAATCCTCAAGTAACGCATTAGATATCCCCCGACCCTACTTCTTCCACCTCTTCTATCACTTCTCCAACAATTATACAGGTTACCACACAACCCACTACAAGAGTTCCTGCTATCCAACCTCCTCCATGAATCATGGCAGCAAGATATGCTCCCCTTGTTTTGGTTTCTCCCTTACATAATATGCCCCAGGATTATCAAACTAGGATTCCTCAGTTTGATGGCACTGGAAGAATGAATGCACAACAACATGTTGACAAAATAAATGACTTCTTTGACTTGCAAGAAGTAGATGAGGCAGATGTCCAAATGATACTTTTTGCACAAAGTTTAACTGGTGATGTTAAGAAATGGTTCAAAACCTTACCTCCTTCTAGAATTAATGTTATTGTTTCATTTCACTAGTATTTTCTCAATAGATGGGAAGTGGAGAAAAATCCACTTCAAAATTTATTTGAATATGAATGTATCAAAATAAACCAAGAGGAAAGTGTACATGACTATTGCACTCGTTTAAACAATATTTATAATGAAATTCCAACTAACATCAAACCTCCTCAAGGATTATCTCTAATTAAGTTCCCTGGTGGTTTTGATGCTACATGTCCTACCAATTGAAAGAGAGAAACCCTGCAACTTTGGAAGAAATGCAAAAATGTGTTGTGAGTGTAGAGGAAAATATGTTGGCTAGGAGAGATAGAAAAAGAAAAGAAATAAGAGTAACTATCAAGGAAGAATCATCAACTTCAATTGCAGATGCTAAAATAGATTCCTTAGTCATAAATATGGAAAGAATGATGTAAAGATTAGAAATCATTGATAGGAACCCACCTAGAGAGAATCATCCTGCTCCTGAAATACAAAATCCTAATCTTAGGAGAAATCTTCCCCAAATTAGACAAAGAGAACCTAGAGAACAAACATAATAGTGAGGCCCTGATCAACATATTAGGCCACCTTTTCAAGAAAAATATGTTGATGAGGGGGAAGAAACAATCAAGGGACTTGATGATGTTCACATAAATCTTATGGGAATAAATGACAATGATTCTATTTTTCTTACCTAATAAGAACAAGATATTTTCCTCCTTTCACAGGCTGAAGTTGATGAGGAAGAATCAGAACAACACATTTTTGATAATGCAATAATGGAAGTTCATAGGCAGTACAACTTGAGAAGTAAGAAGTCTAATGATAATACAACTAAGAGAGCTTCTGAATTTAAGAAAACCTCAGATATACTTGCCAAGAAAGTTCCTAAAAAGAAAGACTTAGAGGTCCCAACAAAAAGAACACCTCACTCCGTACCACAGATAGCTCAAACTGATGTTCCCTCCACCAGTCAACCCAATCCCAGTACACAAAATAATGTTGTTGAGAAATCAAATTCTCCTAATCAAAATAAAACTCTTACCACATTCATCCTGGAAAGTGAATTGGCTAAACTCAAAATACCTACTCCTCTGTCAGAATTAATGAACAAGAATTATTACATATCACAAGTGATCAAAGACCCGAACATAGAACCAGGAGTGGGTACAGACACATTGAACATTTTCGATGATCAACCAGAGTTGTTGTTTGGGCCTGACATTAAGGGAAAAGATGAAAGTGGTTGTTTTCCTCCTTTTTACATCAACTTAAATATTCATGATAACACTTTATAAAATGCTATGCTATATTTTGGTTCTTCTCACAACCTGATTCCTAAGGCTGTGATGGAGGAATTGGGAGTCAATATCACCAGGCCTTACAAGTATTAATACTCCTTTGATCCAATAAAATATAAATGCATAGGTCTGATCAAATATTTGTGCATTACTTTGGCACAAATCCCATCCAAAATCATGTTTATGGACATTGTTGTTGCATACATACCTCCAAAGTATGGCATTTTTTTGTCTCGATTGTGGGTATCCAAATTACAGGGTACCCTACAACTGGACATGTCTTATGCCACCATTCTATTATTTGGTCAGTAGAGAATATTATATAGGGAGATACTAATGAAATACATGGTCAGTAGTCAAGAGAAACCAAATAACTACCCCTTATACTCTATTCATTTTGATCTTGATGATAATGATGGAGACATGGAAAGTCAAATTGCAAAATTGGAGGATGATGTGTATAACTTGGAGGAAATCAAAGAAACCCCTGAAGAAGATAAAATAGTGATAATACAATTTGATAAACCAATAGAACCTCTATGGAGTTTAGAGTTTGATGGTGTTGTCAGTAAATAAGGATATGGAGCTGGAGTATGGGTTTCAAATTCAAAAGAAAGATATACATAAAGCCATTCTTACAAATTAAATTTTCATTGCACCAAAAATATAGCCGAGTATGAAGCATTAATGTTAGGCCTGAAATTGTTAAAAAAACTTGGTGCCAAGAGAATTTAAGTAGGGGGTGATTCTGAACTTATCATGAAATAGATCAAAGGTGAGTAATCTACCAAACACCCAAGACTCAGGACCTACATAAATGATGTTCTAGATTTCTTGCAATGTTTTACTGAATATGATTTGCAGGTGATTCCTAGATTTCTTTCAAAAATAGATGAAGAGCACTTACTCCACCTTAGTAATATTTTTGAAAAATGAAGGATATTCATAATCTCATAAATCCCAAGAAAAAATTGTTGTTTCTAGAGGAAGATAAATTGTTAGGACACATCATATATAAGGATGGAATCAAAACAGATCCTAGCACAATTGAAACCATTCAAAAAATAGATCAGCCTAGAAACATAAAAGAGTTGCGGTCTTTCATAGGAAAAATAAAATTTCTAAGAATATTTATCCCTAACTTGGCATAACTTCTTAGAAACATTACAAATATGTTGAAAAAAGATAGAAAAATAAAATGGACCATAGAAGCAAAAAATTCCTTTGATCAAGTGAAACATGCCTTAATCCAATCCCCTACACTTATCAATCTTGATTACACAAAAGATTTCCTCCTATTCTCTTTTTCCTCTGAGCATACCATTGCAATAGTTCTTTTGCAGAACAAAAGTGAAGGCCATGAACAACCTATTGCTTTCTACACTAAATCCCTGAGAGATGCTTCATTGAATTATAACATCATGAAAAAGAAATCTTTTGCTTTGGTGAAAGCAATTAAAGATTTCAGAGTATAAATTATCCACTCACATATGATTGCTTATGTCCCTAATGTTGTGGTGAAAGATATTCTGACCCAAGACAATCCAGACGTAAGAAGGGGTAAATGGATTGTTGCGATCCTTGAGTATGATATTGAGATCAAACCAACCAAGCTTATCAAAGGTCAAGGATTAGCGAAACTGATGGTTGATTCAAACTTCCATGCTTTGGATATTAATTTTCTAGTTGAAATTGATGAACAAGAAGAGCAGGTGACTTCCCAAGCTAAAGAGTTTTTCTCAAACTCTCCCTCGTATGCAGACCTTATTTTTGTTTTAAATCATCTACAAGCTCCTCCTAGTTTAACTAAAATTGAAGTTAGATTTATGAAACTCAAAGCTATGAAGTATTGTATTTTGAATTGAAATTTGTATTGGAAATGTGTTGGAGGGATTCTACTAAATTGTTTGTTGAAAGATGAAGCTAATAAAGCTTTGCAGGAATTCCATGAAGGAGACTGTGGTGGAAATTTGAATTGGAAGACCACTGGAAATAAAATTCTTAGTGTTGGTTTCTACTGTCCAACTTTATTTGTAGATGTCCATAAGAAAGTGACCTCCTATCATAAATTCCAAATCTTTGAAGGAAAAAGGAAACTTCTGCCTTTACCCTTGAAGACAATTTCAGTTGAATTTCCAATTCAACAATGGGGTTTGGATTTCATTGGAGAAATTCACCCACCTTCATCAGGATAGCACAAGCAGATTGTCACAACCACTGAGTATTTCACCAAATGGATTGACGTTGTACCCACCAGTCAAGCCACTAATGTTGTGATCATAAAGTTTTTGGAAACTAAAATTCTTTCTAGATTTGGATGCCCCAGGAAAATTACCACTGACAACGCAGGAACATTGAAATCAAAAAAGATGATAGATTTTTGCAGCAAATATCATATCACCTTAGGACACTCTACAACCTATTACCCTTAGGGAAATTGATTAGTAGAGTCTTCAAATAAGATTATGGTCAACATCATGAAGAAGATGTTGCAGGACAACAAAAAATCATGGAACAATAAGTTGGCACATGCACTATGGGTAGACAGACTTACTACAGAGAGGTCAATTGGTATGTATCCATACCATTTGGTATATGGAATGGATGTTGTATTTCCTACTTGTTTAGTTGTTCATGTCATGAAGTTATTGCATGAAGTAAAGGTAGAACCAAATGGCATCCAAAGAAGAATCAATCAAACTATACAGCTGAAACAATCCAAAAAAGAGATCTACAACCAAACTCAGGTGATTCAGGAAAATATCAATAAAATCTACGGCATAAGAACCAAGGATGATGATTTCCAGTTAGGAGAGAAAGTACTAAAATGCGACTCAAGGAATGAAGAAAAGGGTAAACATGGAAAATTTGATAATTTATGGAAAGGCCCATTCATATTACATGCCTAAAGAGGAAGCAATGAATTTTTTATCAAGGATATGGATGGAGAAGATCTTCCAGGAGGACCTATCAATGGAAGAATGCTCAAACACTATGTTTCACAGGAATGAAGATTTTTCTCACTCATTTCATTGTAAACACCATTTGAATTTTTATGTCAGGTGTGGGTGATTTTTATCAAGTGGTTGAAGCCCGAAAAGAAGGTCGTAAGCCACTGATCAATATCACCAAATTTACATTTATAAGAAAGAAAATCAGAATGCAGAAAAGTGTTGGAGAATAAGATTCAAGGAAACAGGTAGCTCATTCTTGGCACCTCACAAGGAGAGCACCATCCCCAAGTGGAGCCACTGTTATAACCCTATATTTCATAGTATCACGTGGTGATTAGAATTTATTCCTCTAGTCATATTTTATTGTAAATAATATTTTATTCTGCAAATGATTTACAAAAAGAAAAACAAAAGAAAAGGAAAAAGAAAAAAAAAAAAAGAAAAAGGATAAAAATAGAAAAACTGAAAAGAGGGTATAAAAATAAAAAAATAAGAGAAAATATAAAACCCCATGAAAAAAAAAATGGGTTTGACTCATACTGTATAATCATGATGAGGCCTTTTAAATTTATGTTGATAGGTTAGTGAATAAATTTGGTCAAACAATTTTATCTTGGCCAAAATCGCTAGGTTAGAGTCACAATTAATCCAACAGTCTAAGATGGATTAATAAGTTAGTTTTTTAGGTTGGGAGTTAGGTTAGTGATGGTTATTTTAATAAAAATTTAAAAGAGATTGTTAAAATACCTGTTTATTTGAGTATTTATTTTGATGTATTAAACTTAGGAAATAATACCTTGGTGAAAAAATGAGAAAGGGTGAGCTTAACGCTACCCATTGTATGATTTTATCCTAATTTTTCTTATGGATAAGACTCTTTGTCGTGTTGCGACTAAAATTTGTAAAAGTTTCATCGACACCATCTAGCAGTGCCCAGATCGACGACCCTCAGTGCATTTCAAACCCTCCTGACTTTTCTTTGTTTAACAGTGGGGGGTCCACAAAAGAGGTTTCCCCTACCCTGGCCCCACCTAACGTGTCACCCTATCAACATTTCAGACCCACCCCACTCAAATCCACTTCCCACCTACCCCCCCCTTCGGAATCCTACCAAACCACATACCCAATACTGCCCACTTCAATTTTCCACCGTACCCCACTTTCACCTGTCTCACATCACGCCCCACATACCCATTAGCCAATCAATTCCCTCCTCGTGACCGTTAATTTCCTTGTCATCACCCCGTGCCATAACAGACACCTTTGTTTCACTATAAAACCCCATTCCTTCACCACTGTGACACTATTTTCATATCCATAGAGTGTCGACACTGTGCCAAATCCATCTTTTAAGCCAACTCCCACCAAAGTTCATTGTTGACAGACGCAATTAACCCAGGTAATTACATTCCTCCATTAATTCACCTAAGAACTATGTTAGTCATGGATACCAAAGACAAATCTGCTAAGACGTCTGAGAATATGATCCTTCCCACTACCATCGACCTGGATCATATTCCCCTGGCAGATAAGGACTACAAGATTGCAGAGCCGAAGTGTGAATTTGACTTCTTCAAATTACACTTCTGGCTAAAGGATATATTCTTGGATCATAGTGATGAAATTGGACTCTGAGAGTCAAATTTTCCTCTAAACATGTTCCCTTAGACCTTCCACTTCCCGAAATTCACCCTGAAATGCCATGCCCATTATTTTCCTGACCAAAGGGCCATAGTTTCCTCTTCTGGGGAGACCTTGTTCACCATTACCCCTGAATCCATTAATCAGATGCTACAGATCCCAAAAACTGACTCTGTAGTCCCTTTTTCTGTCGAATCCATAAACAACCTCTACTAGAAGCTCTATTTCTCCCAAAGAGCTAAGATTTTTGAAATCGTTCTTCCAGAAGACTCTCAGTTGCCCAAGAAAAACCCTCCCTATCTGTCCTCCATATTCTTTGTTACAGAAAACTATACTATTTCTATCCTATGTTACCTATTAGGATACTTTTCATATGAATGGGCAGATGAACCTATCTTAGGTTTTCTGTCCATTTTTTGCAAAGAAGAAAAAGGCATAGTTCAATTTGATTTCAACCATTTTTTGAGTGATAACATACATGATTAGATTTTCAAGTTTTCAATAGAAGGAATGTTAAGATATTCCTCAATGCTGGTGTATCTATTCTTGTTTTTTAGTGAGACAAGTTTCCATGTGACATTTATAAATTGGATCAAGAAGGAAACTCACAGTCAGTGACTTCATGGACATCACTAGTGAGGAAAAATTCAACTGAATTCAACTTCAAGGATTTCATTGACCAATTTTATCACCAAGTTGTTTGGATGATGAGAAGCATAAGAGAGCCAAGAATCAAGGAATAATTTCATAGAATCCTTCACCTCTCTGATCTAGCCAAAACATAAGATTAGTATCTATACCAAATCCAAACTGAAATAAGAGTGTATGGATGCGAGTTTCCACCATACAGACTGCCAAAATATTTCCCTGTAAGGATATTTTCATTGGAATACATCAGGTAGATGGTGAACTATGATGATATCCATTATGTTTCAGTCAAGAAGAAAAAACAACTTAGAATCAAGACCCAAATTGGCTCTTTCATATACAACAATAGAGTTGCAGGAGAAGAGGAAGGCAACCTCTTGAAACATACAAGTTTCACTCAGAGTTTTATATGGAATTATGACCCATTTGGTGTCATCTTAGAGATCAAGGTCAAACAAATGAGAACCCCTTATGATCACATACATAAGCCAAAGGTGGAAAAGTATATGAATCAGAAAGATTGGTAAGAGAACACATTGATGGAAATAGAAGAAAAACCTCCCCCTATAACTTCTTCACGTACCAACACACCTCAAATAAAAAAATAAAAAAGAGAAAGGAAAGAGGTTTCCCCTTTAGTCACAGAGGTGTCAATTGAAGACTTCCAAGTCTAGAGAAAAAGGACCAAAAATAGTCCCACACCAGACCTGCTAAGAGAAGGAGACATGAAGCCCACCATAGTCATGGAGGGACCACATTCCTCAACCTTTTCAAAAAGTCATTTTATAGTATCCACATATTTATCTTAAAAAAAAACAGACACTACTTTTTCAACCGAATCATCGCATGAGAAAACAGGGTCAAATATCCTTGACAAGTACAAACAGATCAAGCAAAGGAATGAACTCCTAAACAACAACACATATGCTCAATTCTGGAAGCAGACCTCCACTTCTCAACATAGACTATTGTCACCATTTGACATAGAGAAAGGAAGAATGCAAATGGAATTCCTATAAGCACAAGTTCCTCATCCCAAGACAATTGTTGATTACAAGAACACTTCTTTTGAGTTTGATGTGAACAAGGTCCATCCAGTGGAACAAGTGGACATGCACAGGAAAACAATGGATATGATATTCTCCACCATGATGAAAACCTCATTGACTTCTTCAAAATTGTAGGTGTCTTTGAATAACATCGAGTGCCAATTGAAGATGGAGAAAATATCCATGTTGACCAAGGACAATAAGATCAAGTCACTAGAAGAGTTGGTGCTAAAGATTCGGTATGACCCATCGAATGTCAAGGAATTTGAGGATTTATTGAAGAAGAAGAATTTTGATATAGCATCCTTGAGAAAGTAACTGAATCTTCAAGCTACTAAATATTCACAAGAAAAAGAGGTGGTTGAAACTGAAGGCCACAAAGCGGAAATGTTGAAGCTTATCATGGAACAAAATTTACAGATAAGAGAGATGGAGGCAGAAATGGATAAATTGATAAAGGAGAAAGAACATAATGTAAATACGGCCATTACCCCACTGGAGGGATTCCCTCTAATAGGAATTAGAACAATAGAAATAATTACATCAGTAGACATTCCATCAGCCATCCCAGTGGAACCTCCAGATGCATATGAGAAACTTGTGAAGTCTATGGAAGATTTGTCCCTTCAATGGGAGGAGATCAAAAAACTACAATAAGAAGTAAAAAACCTCCAAGAGTTGAAATCTATGTTCGAAGCCAACCAATCTGCAAAAATTCACAAGTCTTACAGACTTAGTCAACAACTACAATAGCTACAGAAAGAGATTTTCATGGAAAAGACCTTATCTAAGGCCAAGGAAAACATCTGGGTTGATATCAACAAGTATATGGTAGAAATATGGTCATTCATACAAATCATCTTTGAACATCATGAATTGGTGCAGAAGGCTAGAGAATCAATTGGGAAAATCAAGGAAGATCTAGGAGAAACACCTGCAGAGGCCACTGAACTCATCAAATTCCTAAACTCCAAAAGAAATCAAGAGTTAGAAGAAATGGAGATTGAAGATTGGACAGAGACCATCCTTGAGTTTAATAAGGTCCTAACCAAGAAAGGATTGATTGTTGATTAAGGTTGGTTGTCATTGATGTCAACCCTTGAAGAAAACCCTGTAGCACAAAGGTTTGGGTAATGGACCCAATATTGTTTGATGTAAATATGAATCATTATTGTTTTTTCATGGTTGATAAGAATTAAATATGGATGAACTCTAAAGTGGCCCCCTTATGGTGAAAGCCCTCATGGGAAGACGCTTTATGGAGTAAGAGAACACATGATTAATTGTGTAATAATGAGATGAAGGAAAGTGAATTTGTCAGGGAAAATATCCTAGATGGATAGTGCTTGTCATGTCATTTCTGGTGGTATTTGGAACATCCCATAATTCCTCATGGTTAGAGAGTTATGGCCATGACAAGTTGGAGACCCCAGGTTTGGGTAATGGACCCAAGTTTGTTTGATGGGTAATGGTATGAGTTATGATATATTTTCAGATAATAATATTCTATATGGATAGTACATGTCATGAAATTTTTGGTGGTATGTAGAACATCACATAACTCCTCACGGTTTGATAGTTATGGCCTTAAGAAGTTGGAGGACCCACATATGTCATCTAGAAGCCCCAAAAGGTCAAAGTAGTCGAAGCAGTTTAAGAGATTTTAAAAGGTAAATAATAAAGTGAAGTGATGAGTGTATTATAATTCAAAGTGAATACAAAATAAATTATTTCAATAATAAATTTAATGGAGAAATTAGAAGTCGACCCAACCCTAAAATAAGGAAAGTGGGC
>ML780197.1:258644-275983 GCA_009831015.1 Picea engelmannii | reverse complement strand
AATTATTTCAATAATAAATTTAATGGAGAAATTAGAAGTCGACCCAACCCTAAAATAAGGAAAGTGGGCCAAGTGACCTAGAAGATGTTTTTAAGGAAGCTACTTGGAGAGTATAAATAAGAGGAAAGGCTCTCTCATTTGAATCACACTTGAGAATATTGCATATCTATATGTTTCTAAGGTAAACAAGGATATCTAAACCAGAATTCTGAGTTAAGGTGAAGAAAAGAAGGCCGAAAAGCAAGGAAGGATAAATTATTTTGATGGTGCTTTCTAAGGTATGTTATTTACAGGTCATCTCACCATTTTCGCTATAACTTTTTTTCTATAATGATTAAGACCATGAAATTTCTATGCAAGTGAGAAAACATATCCAAGTATTTGTGGTAAGAAATTCATATTGTGGGTCATTTTATTTTGGGAGTTACACTCCATGGAAAATAAGGTTTGTGGTCAGAGCTGAAACTAGTCAAAATCAACTGTTTCAGGTAAAAATGTCATAACTTATTCATAACAGATCCAAATTCAGTGAGACCAATTGTGTTGGTTAGGGTACAGTCTGTAGTATGTTTTGTAATAGTTTCAGAGAAATTTATCAAATATTTTGTACAAGTCATGCTCTACAACGTCTCTCTCTAGAATAAGCCATAATTCAGCAAGGTATGTCATTCTTGCTATAACTTTTTTTCTGAGAGGTTCCAAGTAGTGACACTTGGAGGAATTACATAAATACACTAAATAAAATTATATATCAGTTTCAAATCTTTATACATTACAGTTTCAAAGTTATGATTACTTCAAGCTAGGGTTGTTGACTAATCCAAAACTAGTCTTGTGAGACTAAAAAAAAGTTTGATGAAAATGCTAGTCTCTTGTTGTTAAAGTTAAGGAATGTTTGCAGGAATGTGATCATATACACCAGGTCCATTACAGAGCTACAAATCAGATTTGGATGATGAAATTGATGAGGGCTTTTGGTTGAGGTACATGTTGAGTACATGGTTGAGACAAGTAGTTGATGAGTTGGCACATACATGAGGTGTATAGTTGATGATGTTTGTACATATTGATGAGTCATAGTTGATGAGTAGTTGAAACATGATTGGTACATAATTGGTACATGGTTGGATGCACTTGTTTATGGTACATTTTGATTACAGGTTGGTGCATAGTTGATGCACTTGTTTATGGTGCAGGTTGATTATAGGTTGAGGTACAAGTTGATGCATTGTTCAAATTTATTGGTACAGGTTTATAGTGGTATATCTCACAGTGATAGTGTGAAAGTGGTTCCATCATTCTACTTCTACTTTAGGGTGGCAGGACGGGGCAAGGACAGGTGGTTGTAGCCACCTTTCAGTTGTAGCCGGAGAACATTGGGGGTTGTAGCCTCCTTCTGGTTGTAGCCATAGAATTGGGGAGTTGGAAATTCCCTCAGGTTGTAGCCTGAGAAACTAAAGGGTTGGAGCCTCCTTCCAGTTGCAGCTGAAAAATAAAGGAATTTGGTGCTTCCAATGAATGTAATTCTTCAAGACATAGAAAAAAAAAATTCCGTGGTTTTCTCCCGATTTGGGTTTTGCACGTCAAATACTGGTGTGATGTGTATGTGTGTGATTGATTATTTCTTACTTCTCATTATTGGATAATAATTCTACATTGATATAACATTTGAAAAAAAATGATTATAATTACGCTATTACTGATTCACCCCCCCTCTTAGTAATCCAACAATTGGTATCAGAGCAGGTTCTTTCAGAAATCAGTTTAACCACTGAAAGGTAGATCATGGAGAGTACCAACTCGTATAAAAATGGAATACCATAGTTTGATGGACAGAAGTATGCTTTTTAGAGCATAAGGATGAAGACATATATATACAAGCACAGGGATTTCAAGTTTGGAAATCAATTGTAGATGGATACACAGCACCAGCAGTTCCACCAACAAATGACAAAGCAGTGAAACTCGGTGAGAATAATTCCAATGCCATAAATGAACTTTTGAATGGTCTCAGTGATATGATATTCACCAAAGTTGCACATTGTAAATCTGCTAAAGAGATTTTGGAAAATCTTCGAAATATTTATGAAGGAGATTCAAAAGTCAAAGCAGTAAAGCTTCAAACTTACAGAGGTTAGTTAGAACAACTAAACATGAAGGAAGATGAAAATATCACAACCTACTTCTTACGAGTCGATGAAATAGTGAATGAAATCATAGGATTGGGAGAATAAATCGAAGAATTGTAAATGTTCAAAAGGTACTAAGATCTCTTCCTATGGGATTCAACCCTAAGATATCAAAACTAGAAGAAAGATCGGATATAATCTCAATAAGAACGGACGAACTGCATGGAATCTTCACAGCATATGAGATGAGAATTGAACAGGAAAATACAGATGTAAAAGAAGTAGCCTCCAAAGCATCCAAAAAATCAAAGCAAAAGAAAAAGGAACAAGAATAATATCGCATGTGACTTTCCCCAAAAATAAAATATTTTTATTTTTGTGTGCTGGAAATTTATTTCCGTTTTTGGCAAATTTAAATTTGGAATTTTTTTTCCATTTATGGAAATTCGGTATTTTTAATTTAATAATTGTATTTAATTATTGTGACTATTGGGCAGAGATCTGTTTGGACTCAAATAACTATTTGACTATGACACTTGTATCACAACATAATATTTATATTAAATGCAGGAGGACAAATGGAACAACCATGTTAAAAATCAGCTGACCATGACTCCATGGGTGCGGAACATGTTGGAACTGCCTCTGGGCTGATTATTACAAGTGGAAAATTAGAGATTTGGCCACTGGCGGCCCCTAAAAATCAGGGATTAAGAAAAGTTGCGAAAATCCCCAAAGGAGGGAAAAAGACCTGGGCAAAAAATTGATAAATAGCATATGCGAGGAGGCAGGATGTTGCCAAGTATGTTGGGAAAGGATTGCGAGTCCTCTTGTTGTTATGAGCATTGCTGAGAAAGTGTGAGGCAAGGGGATAACTCCATAAAAATTTGGAATATTGTTGAGGAGTCTTCAAGTTCTCCCTCATGGATTCATGATCAGGCTAGGGGGTGAACTAGGCAAGTGATTTGGCTGCCCTGTTCTACGGCTGGGAGGAACGTGGTTGTTCCCTTTGTTTTCCCATGGATTGGATTCAGATATGTTGATCTACCCCTCTCTATTTTGAATGGCTATGTTTTGATTGATGGCAGGTATCTGTTAAGTGATTATATCTAATTGCGTTAATGTAAACCTTTCCCTCTCTATTCTTAGATGTTTTGTGTGTAAGTAATATTTTGCATCTAATTGTTTCTAAATTTAAAATAATTCTTTCAATGGATGACATTTATTGTGGTATTAAATTTACAATCACAGTCTAAATTCTGGAGTGGTCCCTTCATAAATCTGGAAGTGCTAGGCAAAATTATTTTTATACGATTTCAGTTTAAGAAAGCCAATCCATCTACGAGTTAGGTTTAATCGGAAGTCAAAATACTAGATGTACAAAATTCTGAAAGTTAAAGAATTCTGGGAACCCTTGGAAACCAAACTCAGATCCCTCGGATCATCAATTATAATTTCCAAACTCTGATGGAATGATATTCTTATTCATGTATTTACATAGATACACAGATCTAGTACTATTGACGTTTAATGCATTTATTAGAAGAGGCTCTAAGTGAACATAATAGGAGTTACCTTTTACAGAAACTGTTACCCTATTGTACCCCTTTTATAGATTGTATGCGTATAAAACTCAGAAGTTAGATTTTTGTAATTCTGATAGGTAAACGGATATTGAATCCTTGTAGACCTATTGTTTCACAGAATGAAAGTAAGAATACCAGTACAAGGCAAAAATCTTAGAATTATGAAAATAATGTGAATTTCAACATTCGAGACTTGTTGGGTACATTTATAAGAAGTTCCCTTGCTTTTCCAAACCCCAAAACCCCAAATCCTGAAATCTCGAAGTGTTGGTCCCACACCCTTTCACCTTTCGGAATTAGGGAGTTGTTGTGTGTTCTTGTTTGGCATTTGAAACCTTGAAAACCTGAATCCCGAAACCCCAAAGTATTAGTCCCACATCCTTTCACCTTTTCGGAATTCTGGAGTGGCTTTGTGTTGTTGTTTGGTTTCTAAAACCCCGAAACCCCAAACCCCGAAATCTCGAAATGTTAGTTCCTTTCTTTTTCGCAATTCGGGAATTGTTGTTTGTTGTATGTTTGGCTATGAAAACCGCGAAACCCTGAACCCCGAAATCCTGAAATGCGGGTCTCACCTTTCCTTTTTCGCATTTCGAAAGTTTGTTTATATTGATGTTGAAAACTGGAACTTGCGAAGTTTTGAACCCTGAAATCCCAAAACACAGGTCTCACCTTTATTTTCTTTCGCATTTCAGAAGTTTGTTTATGTTGATATTTGGACACCAGAACTCACGAAGTTTCGAACCCCGAAATCCTGAAATGTGGGAGCCACCTTTCCTTTTCGCATTTTCGAATGTTTGTTTATGTTGATATTTGGACACTGGAACTCGCAAAGTTTTGAACCCCGAAATCCCGAAATACGGGTCTCACCTTTCTTTTCCTTCGCATTTCAAAAGTTTGTTTATGTTGATGTTTGGACACCAGAATTCACGAAGTTTCGAACCCCAAAATCCTGAAATGAGGGTCCTACCTTTCCCTTTTTTCATTTTCAGAAGTTGTTGTGTGTTTTTGTTTGGGCACTTGTACTCGCGAAATCCTGAACTCCGAAATCCCAAAGTACTAGTCACTTTTTGCAATTTCGGGAGTAGTTGTGTGTAGTTTGGGCACTTGTACTCGCGAAATCCCGAAGTACTGGTCACCTTTCGCAATTTTGGGAGTTGTTGTGTGTGTTGATGTTTGGATTTTATACCCCTGAAACCCTGAACCCAGAAACCCTGAAGTGTTGGCCCACAATCTTTTCGTATTTCGGATTTTGGCAAACAATGGGGTCCTTTGTTTTGTTCGACACCTGTGATCACCAAAACCCGATTGACCTCTGTTTCTTCACAAAGTTGTAGGAACATAGTAGGAATTATTGTTATAGGAACAACTCAAATACTGTAATGAATGGACTGGTAGAGAACGTTGGAGGATCTTCATCCATGATAGAAGTATAATAATAACAGTTCATATTACAGGTCACTGTGTACGGGGCATGACAAGTACCTAAATTATTATATGGAGAAACGTATAGGTATATACTTACTTGTAGGTGTAAATGAGTACAGATGTTAATAGAGAGTTAAAGCGAATTTCCTACAGTAAAAATGATAATATTGCCTTTACACACGCACATAGAAGACAGTCAAGTTACTTATTTTTCTAGCAGTCGTGGAGATCCAGACTTGCAATCACAAGCATAATTAAATGTGCAGAACTGATTACTTTGAAAATTTTATGTTCAAACTAAACTAGACTGGTGTAATAATGTCTTTATGGATCGAATTGAATCTTACCTTCTCTTAAAATTCTAAGCTTAAACGAAGTTGAATTATGTCATAGATTTTTATTTTTATTTTGGTAAATTTGAGCTTTATTACAAATGGTATCAGAACAAAAGTTACAACATTGGGCCTAAACAGGGCCACATTAATTGCTTAGTATATATATTTTGATTGATGAAAAAAAAACTAAAAAATCTTGTGGATTACAAATAGAAAGCTTTTCTGTTTTGTGTTGAATAATGGAAGCTCAAGTAGGTGCAAAAATCAGGATGGAAGAGAATCTGCAGCAAGGATCTCCTGGAGATCCAAAATAGAACAGTGATGGAAGCTCACCCACGAAGGTGTTGGAAACAATGAGGAACCTTATAGTTGAACTACAGGTTTTCAAGGCCGACAATGAAAAATTGAAGAAGGCACAACAGGAACAACAGGAGATAAATCAAGTCCTACTGCGTAGTATAGTAACCAAGAAAATCCCAAAAGATGTTAATCATGAGGAGGAGGTCAGCAAAAGGGCCTCGAAGAATTCTGGTGCGAAAACAGAAAAATGAGACAGTTCGTCTGAAGGGACACCTTCAGCTGAAGACAAAACCATACCAGACAGGAAAAGAAAAAAAAACAAACCACCTTGAAGGAGAATTTAAAAAGATTAAACCAACTACTTTTGATGGAGAATCTAGGACAAGAGAAGAAGTCGAGGCATTGTTGTTGGACATCAAAAAATACTTCCAAATCTACAACTATTCCAGCAACATGAAGTTCAGAATGGCCATCTACAATCTGAAGGGGAAGGCCAGGATTTGGTGGCAGGACCTGAAATTGGCCAAGGACCTAAAAGAGAAACAATTGGAATGGTCCGACTTTAAGAAGTAATTCAAGAAACAATACCTTTCTAAAAGCTATTATGAAAGGAAGACGAAACAATGTTACGAATTACGACTCGGACAAATGATGATGGAGGACTTTATAAATAAATTTTTGGAACTATTAAGGTTTGTACCATACATCTAGGAGGACAAGGTAAAAATCCAGCGATTCTTAAGTTGTTTACCACAGACTTACTGGGACAGAATTGAGTTTGACAGCCCCAAATCCTTGAGTGAGCCATTCAGGAAGGCACGAATGTGCTACGACTAGTATAAACAGCGGGTAGAGTTTCCCAAGACCTGGAAGGATAAGAAGAAATATGGAATACACCAGCGGAAGAAGGGATACTAGCCAGCTCCTTATCAGAATGCAGCAAAAAGTTTCCCAAGGAAGGATTTTCACTCCAATCATCCGAACACGCAAGGTAGCGGTAAACCGGTAAACCTGGGAATGAAGAAGTTTGGGGACAACTCCCCCTAGCCATTAAAGTGTTGGGAGTGTGGAGAGCCTCATCTAAGGAGGAACTTCCCACGTTTAATTACAACAAACAACATTGTTGTCCACAATTTGCAAGAAGCCTCGATGGTGGGTGACATGGGAAAAAGTTTGCATCGGATAAATGCAACCATAGATGGTCGACAAGCTGACCACCAGTCCTTGGTGGTAGAAATCGAAGGTAAAATCCATGACACTCGAATTTATGTTTTAATTGACCTTGGAGCTATGTTAAGTTATATTACTCCCGATGTAGTAGAGTTGAATAAACTTAAGAAACAAAAGCACGCAAAATCTTGGCTTGTACAACTAGGAACGAGAAGTAAAAGAAAGGTAGTTAACTTTATTTATGATCTTGAGTTCAGCTTAGATGGTCAAAAGATAAGGACCAATCTAAACATCCTACCACTAGGATCTTATGATATGATTATCGGGATGGATTGGTTGGAACAACACAAAGCAATACTACACTGTTATACAAAGATACTTAGCTACAAAGATAATTTTGGCACTATTAGAACAACCCAAGGCATACCAAAACCTATGTCAGTCAGACAAGTATCAGCAATGCAATTCAAGAAATGTATTAGAAAGGGATGTCAAGTTTACGCCATCCAAGTAACAAATCTATTAGAAAAAGAAGATAAGCCCAAGATAGAAGACTTTGTTGTCCTGCGTGAATTCAGAGAAATGTTTGTTGATGAGATACTAGAATTACCTCCTAGGAGAGAAATAGATTTATCCATAGACTTACTACCCGGATCAGCCTCCATCTCAAAAGCACCCTACCGAATGAGTCTACCAGAACTGACATAATTAAAAATACAATTACAGGAATTGTTGGACAAAGAGTATATCACACCAAGTGTCTCACCATGGGGTGCACCAGTCCTCTTTGTGAAAAATAAAGATGGTACTCTAAGACTATGTATTGATTATAGACAACTCAATAAAGTGACCATTAAGAACAAATACTCCTTACCTAGGATAAATTATCTGTTCGATCAAGTTGGTGGGGCCAAGATTTTCTCAAAATTGGATTTACGATCTGGTTATCATCAAGTTAGGATAAAGGACCAGGACATAAACAAAAAAACTTTTCAAACAAGATACAGACACTACGAGTTTGTATTCATACCTTTCGGACTCACTAATGCACTAGCCACATTTATGTGCTTGCTGAAAAACATCTTCAACCAATACTTAGACAAGTTCGTAGTAGTGTTTATCGACGATATTCTGGTCTATTCTAAAACGGAGGAGGAACATGATGAACACTTAAGAATAGTTTTGCAAGCACTAAGGAAACACAAGCTATACACAAAATTCGACAAATGTTACTTTTATAAAAAAGAAATACAATATTTAGGGCATGTCATTTCCTCGGAAGGTATTTCCGTAGACCTGGAAAAGATAAAATCCATTATGGAATGGCCAGTACCTAAGGATGTGGCAGATATCTGGTCATTCATGAGAATCACCGAATATTATAGCATATTTATAGAAGGGTTCTCCAGGATAGCCTAACCTATCACATCATTGCAAAAGAAAGGGACCAAGTTTAACTGGTTGGAAAAGTGTTAATACAGTTTTAACAAGCTAAAAGAATTATTGACATCAGCGCCCATTTTGAAGGTAGCAGAACTAGATAAAGGCTTCACAGTATGTGTTGATGCAAGTAAAGAGGGACTAGGTGGTGTTGTAACTCAGGAAGGGCACGTGATTTTTTATGAGTCCCGGAAATTAAAAGAACACGAGAGAAATTATGTCACTCATGACTTAGAATTGGCAGCAGTAATACATGCCTTAAAAATATGGCGACACTATATAATGGGCAGAAAATTCTTACTATTGACAGATAATAGCGGAGTGAAATATTTGTTTAACCAACCAGACCTTAATGCAAGACAAGAAAGGTGGCTAGCCTTCTTGAGCGAATTCGACTTCGATGTTAGACATATCAAGGGTAAGGAAAATAAAGTAGCATATGCATTAGGCATAAGAGTCCATGGGTTATTTGAGATAAACATCAGCAGGGCAGAAAGTGATCTGGAACAAAGAATAAGGACGACAGGTATCAATGATGGAAATTACACTAAGATACTGGCAGAATTTCAAAATAGTATCGCAAACTCAGATAAACCAGATATAAGTATCGACAAGAAGGGACTATTAAGATTTAAAAATAGACTTTACATACCAGATTCAACAGAGCTAAAATTAACTATTTTAGACAAAGTGCATAAGAAACCGTATTCTGGCCATCCAGGTACCAGAAAACAATAACAACACTCAGAAAACTATCTTACTGGCCTAACATGAAGGGCGAAATAGTAGAGTATTTGGCTAGGTGCTAAGATTGTCAGCAGGTTAAGGCTGAACACCAGCATCCAACCAGCCTATTACAACCATTACCAGTACCAGAATGGAAATGGGAGAGCATATCACTGGACTTTATAACAGGTTTGCCTAAAACTCAGAAACATAATGATTCTATCATGGTTGTAATCGATAAACTCAGTAAGTATGCACACTTTATTCCTATAAAGTCTAATTTTAAAGCTATTAACATTGCCGAAATATTCATAAAATAAATTTTTAGACTGCATGGTATTCCTAAAATGGTGATTTCAGATAGAGACATAATATTCACATCTGCTTTTTGAAAGGAATTGTTTGCAGGACTAAATACTAATTTGAATTTCAGTACAAGTTATCATCCACAAACGGATGGACAGACCGAAAGGACAAACCAAATCATAGAGGATATACTCTGCATGTATGTAAGAACAAAGCCGAACAAGTGGGAAGATTACCTACACTTGGTAGAATTTGCATATAACAATGGGTACCAAACTTCGGCTATGTTGAGCCCTTTTGAAATACTGTATGACAGAAAGTGTACAACTCAAATTAGTTGGGATAAACCGACTGATAGATTCATGGTTGGACCAGAGATACTCCAAGAAATGGAGAACATGGTAGGGAAGGTACAACAAAACTTGAAAGAAGCACATGACAGACAAAAGAGCTATGCAGATCAGAAAAGAAGACACTTCGAATTTCAAGTGGGAGACCATGCTTACTTGAAGGTCAAATCCTGGAAAAGCTCGATGAAGTTAGGGAACTGTGCCAAACTGGCACCCAGGTTTTGTGGGCCCTTCGACATACTAGCTTGAATTGGACCCATATCATATCAACTTGCATTCCTAGCTAATCTAAGAATTCATAATGTATTTCATGTTTCTTTGTTGAAAAAGTATATTCATGACCCTACTCATAAGATTGATTGGAACTTGGTGCAGGTGGAAACCGAAGGTGAGTTCCAGGTGGAACCCCTGCACATTCTGGACCGGAGAGAAATATCACTTCGGAACATAGTCATCGCTCAGGTAAAGGTGCAATGGAAGCACTTTAGTCCTGAGGAGGCGACTTGGGAATTGGAGGGAGATTTGTAGAAATATCATCCAATCCTGTTCTAGGAAAGGAACGAACACCGAGGACAATGTTTTACTGAAGGGGGAAAGGATGTGACATCCCCCAAAAATAAAATACTTTTATTTTTGTGTGCTGGAGATTTATTTTTGTTTTTGGCAGATTCGAATCTGGAAAAAATTTTCCATTTATGGAAATTCTGAATTTTGAATTTAATAATTGTATTTAATTATTGTGACTGTTAGGCAGAGATCTGTTTGGACTAAACTAACTATTTGACTATGAAACTTGTATCACAAATGAATATTTATATTAACTGCAGGAGGACAAATGGAACAACCATGTTAAAAATCAGCTGACAATGACTCCATGAGTGGGGAACATGTTGGAACTTCCTCTAGGATGATTATTACAAATGGAAAATCAGATATTTGGCCACTGGTAGCCCCTAAAAATAAGAGATTAAGAAAAGATGCAAAAATCCCCAAAGGAGGGAAAAAGACCTAGGCAAAAAATTGATAAATAGCATATGCGAGGAGGTAGGACGCTGCCAAGTATGCTGGGAAAGGATTGTGATTCCTCTTGATGTTATGAGAACTGTCGAGCAAGTGTGAGGTAAGGGGATAACTACAAAAAAAATTGGAATATTGTTGAGGAGTCTCCAAGTTCGCCCTCATGGATTCATGGCCAGGCTAGGGGGTGAACTGGGCAAGTGTTTTGGTTGCCCTATTCTATGGCTGGGAGGAACGTGGTTGTTCCCTTTGTCTTCCCACGGATTGGATTCAGATATCTTGATCTACCCCTCTCTATTTTGAATGGCTATGTTTTAATTGATGGCAGGTATCTATTAAGTGATTATATCTAATTGCGTTAATGTAAACCTTTCCCTCTCTGTTCTTGGATGTTTTTTGTGTAATTGATATTATGCATCTAATTGTTTCTAAATTTGAAATAATTCTTTCAATGGATGACATTTATCGTGGTATTAAATTTACAATCACAGTCTAAATTCTAGAGTGGTCCCTCCCGAAATCTGGAAGTGCTAGGCAAAATTATTTTTATATGAGTTGAGTTTAAGAAATCCGATCCATCTATGGGTTAGTTTTAATCTGAAGTCAAAATACTAGATGTACAAAATTCAGAGAGTTAAATAATTCTGGGAACCCCTGGAAACCAAACTCAGATCCCTCGGATCATCAATTATAATTTCCAAACTCTTATGGAATGATATTCTTATTCATGTATTTACATAGATGCACAGATCTAGTACTATTGATGTTTAATGCATTGATTAGAAGAGGCTCTAAGTGAACATAATAGGAGTTACCTTTTACAAAAATGGTTACCCTATTGTACCCCTTTTATAGATTATGTGTATAAAACTCAGAAGTTAGATTTTTGGAATTCTGATAGGTAAATGGATATTGAATTCTTCTACACCTACTATTTCACAAAACGAACGTAAGAATACCAGTACAAGGAAAAAATCTTAGAATTATGAAAATAATGTGAATTTCTGCATTCGGGACTTGCTGGTTACATTTATGCGAAGTTCCCTTGCTTTTCCAAACCCTGAAACCCTGAATCCTGAAATCCCGAAGTCTTGGTCCCACACCCTTTCACCTTTCAAAATTCGAGAGTTGTTGTGTGTTGTTGTTTGGAATTTGAAACCCCGAATCCCGAAACCCTGAAGTGTTAGTCCCACATCCTTTCACCTTTTCGGAATTCGGGAGTGGTTGTGTGTTGTTGTTTGGTTTTTGAAACCCCAAAATCCTGAAATGTTAGTTCCTTTCTTTTTCGAAATTCGAGAATTTTTTATTGTTGGATGTTTGGCTATGAAAACCACTAAACCCCAAACCCCGAACCCTGAAATCCTGAAATGCGGGTCTCGCCTTTCCTTTTTTTCATTTCAGAAGTTTGTTTATATTGATGTTGAACACTGGAACTCGCAAAGTTCCAAACCCTGAAATCCCGAAATATGGGTCTCACCTTTCTTTTCTTTCGCATTTCGGAAGTTTGTTTATGTTGATATTTGCACACCGGAACTCACGAAGTTTCGAACCCCAAAATCCCGAAATCCGGAATCCACCTTTCCTTTTCGCATTTTTTGAAAGTTTTTTTATGCTGATATTTGGACACTGGAACTTGCGAAGTTCTGAACCACGAAATCTCAAAATATGGGCCTCACCTTTCTTTTCCTTCACATTTCAGAAGTTTGTTTATGTTGATGTTTGGACACCAGAACTCACGAAGTTCCGAACCCTGAAATCTTGAAATGAGGGTCCTACCTTTCCTTTTTCGCATTTTCGAAAGTTGTTGTGTGTTGTTGTTTGGGCACTTGGACTCGCGAAATCTCGAACTTCGAAATCTCGAAGTACTGGTCACTTTTCGCAATTTCGAGAGTTGTTGTGTGTTGTTTGGGCACTTGTACTCGCAAAATCCCGAACTCCAAAATCCCGAAGTACTGGTCACCTTTCGCAATTTCGGGAGTTGTTGTGTGTGTTGATGTTTGGCTTTTGTACTCGCGAAACCTCGAACCCCGAAACCCCCAAGTGTTGGCCCACAGTCTTTTCGTATTTCGGATTTTGGAAAACAACGGGGTCCTTTGTTTTGTTCGGCACTTGTGATCACCGAAACCCGATTGACCTATGTTTCTTAGCAAGGATGTAGGAACATAATACAAATTATCGTTATAGGAACAACTCAAACACTGTAATGAACGGACTGGTAGAGAACGTTGGAGGATCTTCATCCGAGATAGAAGTATAATAATAATAGTTCATATATCAGGTCACTGTGTATGGGGCATGACAAGTACCTAAATTATTGTATGGAGAAAGATATAGGTATATACTTACTTGTAGATGGAAATAAGTACATATGTTAATAGAGAGTTAAAGCGAATTTCCTACAGTAAAAATGATAATATCGCCTTTACACGAGCACATAGAAGACAATCAAGTTACCTATTGTTCTAACAGTCATGAAGATCCAGACTTACAATCAGAAGCATAATTAATTGTGCAGAACTGATTACTTTGATAATTTTCAGTTCGAAGTAAACTAGAGTGGTGTAATAATCTCTTTATGGATCAAATTGAATCTTACCTTCTCTTTAAATTCTAAGCTTAAACGAAGTTGAATTATGTCATAGAATTTATTTTTTTTATGGTAAATTTGAAGTTCATTACATACCAGCAGTAGCGACGTCTCAGAAGATGATGAAGAAGTGGCCAACTTTGTCAAAAGAATGAACAAGGGAACCAACGGTAAGTACAGAGGTAAGCTTCCTTTAATTTGTTTTAATTGTGATGGTATTGGTCATTTTGCTAACAAATGTCCTCATAAGAAAAAGAGAAATGATGAAGGTTACTCAAAAGGCAAACAAACATATAAAGGTAAAAGAACTAGAAAGAAAGTTTTCAAGAAAAAAAATTTCACCAAGGAAGACATCTCATCATCAGATGAAGATGAAGTCAGTGACAGTGAAATAGGGAGAGCTCTATTCATGGTAGTAGAAGACTCTGATAAAGAAGACTCTGAAGAAGAATATGAAGAAGAAATTGAAGAGGCAGAAGTTGACTTCTGAGAAGAATTAATGAGTTCCATAGAAGTTATCAGAAGAGAAAACAAGAAAAACAAGAAACTACAATCAGAACTAGATAAGAAAAAAGACACTCAAGAACTAGAACAAATGATCACAAAATTGAAGGTTCAAATAGATGAAGATAAAATAATTGAAGAAGCACTTAAAGAATAGCTAGAAGGAAAGGACAGGATCATTGGAAACCTGGAAACAAAGATTGTCACACTAAGAAAGGATATTCAAAAGAAAAATATGTAGAATAGCTCAAAAGTTCTGGATGACATTATCAATAGTAAAAAATCTTATCTTGACAAGTCCGAACTTGGATACAATCAGACAGAAAAGGGATCAAGCTCCAAAACAACAGAGAAAGAAACAAATCCAAAAAGTTATGCATCAACAATCAGAGGGGATAAAAAGATATACAAAGAAGATTACAGGGGCACTCCTCCACCGAGAAGATTCAGATTTCAGAATCAACAACAGATAGATAGGCCTCAAGAAGAAGAAGGATTCATAAGAGCACCTCCTTTCATAAGATCTTCAACTACTAGGTATCAAACTATATTTTTTGGTTTATGTTATACATGTAATAATTTTGGACATAAAGTTGTAAATTGCAGAGCTAACAACGTGAACAATAACTACTTTGAGAGCCATACACAAAGGGGTTATTCAAGAAGACCCAGTGAAACATAGAGAAGAAGTTACATCAGGTTTGAATCTTTGAGCACTGAAGTGGAATGTTACAAATGTAACAATTTTGGACATATGGCCAAAAATTGCAGAATGACAGTCCCTCCTAAAGAACCTCAATAGAGTCAGAAACAAGAACCTCAAAAAATGACATGGATAAGAAAGAAAGATCAGTAGAGCAATGAAGAATGCACAGTCACTCTACAAGATAAATAGAAGAAACATGATTGGTATGTTGACAATGGATGTTCAAAACACATGACAGGTGATAGAGACAAGTTTCTTACATTACGAAAGCAAAGAGATGGATCAATCTCCTTTGGAAATGATGATTCATCCAAAATCATTGGAAAATGCACAATCCGTATTGGGAACAAGAATGAAAAGGCAGAAAGTGTTCTACTAGTAGAAGATATGAAACATAATCTTTTAAGTGTGAGTCAAATGTGTGACCAAGGTCATAAAGTTACTTTCGATTCACAAAAGTGTGAGATAAGAAAAAAAGGTCCAGGGAAATTGGTCACTATAGCTGCAAGAACTTCAAGCAACATATATGTGTTAAGCGAAATTGGAAATGAAAAGTGTTGTCTAGGAAAGGAAGATGAAAGTTGGCTATGGCACAAAAGAATGGGTCACATGCATTTTGATAACCTTATCAAATTTAGCAAAAGAGAAGAAGTCATAGAAATTCCTCAGATCACGAAACCAACCAACACTTTGTGCAAGCATTGCCAACAAGGAAACCAAACAAAGACCAGATTCAAATCAAAGGAATATTCAACAACAAAACCACTGGAAGTTGTGCATACTGATCTAGTTGGACCAACTACAACAAAAGGATTAAAAGGTGAGAGATACTTTATGTTATTAGTTGATGATTATACAAGAATGACTGCAGGTTTCTTTCTCAAGAACAAATCAAAAGATTTTGAAAATTTCAAGATCTACAAGGAAATGGTTGAAAATGAGATGGATTCAAGAATCACATGATTAAGATCGGATAATGGAGGAGAATTCACCTCAAAGGAATTTATGGACTACTGCAACAATCATGGAATAAAAAAGAAATTCTTCGTCGCTAGGACACCTCAACAGAATGGAGTTGTTGAAAGAAAGAACAAGACAGTACAAGAAATGGCTCGAACAATGATAATGGATTCAAAGTTGACAGATTTTTTTTGGACATAGGTAGTGCATACTGCAGTTCACATTCAAAACAAAGTAATGCTCACAAACAACACTGATAAACTCACTATGAGCTATGGAAAGGAAGACCGGCAAATGTGAAGCACTTTAGAGTTTTTGGAAGCAAATGCTACATCAAAAGAGGAGATGGCAGAATGGGAAAGTTTGTCTCTCGTGTGGACAAAGGAATACTTGTTGGTTACTCAAATACAAGGAAAACATACAAGTGTTACAGTCTAATATTAAACAAAGTTGTGGAAAGCATCAACGTAACAATTGATGAAACAAACTGACCAAAAACAAAGAAAAAAGAAAACAAATCAATGGAACAACTTTTTTAAGAAGAAGATGAAAAATAAGAAAAAGAGGAACATGAAGATAAAGATAAAGAGAATCTGACATAAGTAGAAGAGCAAGTTCAACAAGTATCTCCAAAGACATCTAGCAAACGAGTACAGAAGAATCATCCTTCAAATCAGATTATTGGAAACAAAGATGCAGGAGTTGAGACTAGAAGAAAAATCCATTCACCAGAACAAACACAACTAGCACTCTTATCTACAATTGAACCAAACTGTTTTGAAGAAACAAGCAAGGATGAATTTTGGAATAAGGCCATGGATGAAGAATTTGATCAAATAAAGAAAAATGACACTTGGGAATTGGTTCCAAGACCAAAGAATAAGAATGTGATCGACACAAAATGGATTTTCAAGAATAAATTGAATGAAGATGGACATGTTACAAGGAACACAGCTAGATTGGTATGTAAAGGATATGCACAGATTGAATGAATCGACTTTGAAGAGACATTTTCCCCAGTTTCCATAATGGAAGCAATCCCTTTTCTTTTAGCTTATGCATGCTCCAAAAATGTTAAAGTATATCAGATGGACGTAAAATCAGCTTTTTTGAATGGGGAACTTGAAGAAGAAGTCTGCATTGAACAACTAGAAGGATTTCAGTTGTCAAAGAACTCAGACTATGTGTGTAAATTAAAGAAGGCCTTGTATGGTCTAAAACATGCTTTTAGAGTATGGTACTCTAGACTGGATAAGTATCTGCAATAGGCAGGGTACAGAAAATGAAGTGAGGATAGCGACCTCTACATCAACGTAAGTCAAGGTAATATTTTATTAATTGAAGTTTATGTTGATGATATTATTTTTGGTAGTGATGATGACAGGTTAAGCCAAAAAATTGCAAAAGACATGCAGAATGAATTTGAAATGCCGTTACTTGGAGAACTATCCTTCTTTCTGGGACTTCAGATACGTCAAAGAAACCAATGAATTTTTATTTCGCAAACCAAGTATATCAGAGAAATGATAAAGAGGTTCAGAATGGAAGATTGCAAACCAGTTATCACTCCCATGCAAACCAGTTGTAAGTTGAGCAAAGATGATGATTCAAAGTCCACAGATCAGAGGCAATATAGGTCAATGATTGGCAGCTTGCTATATGTGACAGCATCCAGACCAGACATAATGCAGGCAGTTGGACAGGTGGAACGATTTCAAGCAGCACCAAAGGAATCACATGTATTAGCAGTAAAGAGGATCTTCAGATATCTCAAAGGAACAAAAGAGTTTGGATTATG